>CAHIKZ030003153.1:207500-502500 GCA_903632075.3 Acanthosepion pharaonis | reverse complement strand
AAGTGCAAGTGGGATATTAGAAGAAGGCTTTCAAGAAGAGGAAAGCGACTACTTGCTAGAAAAATCCGCATTCGAACACTTAGCCTTTGCCTGGATATGAACACTGATATTTGACACCGATCTCAAGCTATTTTAGTCACATAGCAATCTGCAAAATGGTATGCTATCATAGTTATTTCTTTCTCCCATAGTTAGATATATAATAATAATTACTTCAAAAGTTATTATACTGGATACTCGTATATGAAATAGATGCCCCATTTTTTCGGCAAACACAGGCTTATGGAGGTTATAAAGACTGTTCAAAAACAAGAAATAAAAATGGGGCGTCTATTTCAAATACGAGTTTCTACTATAATAATGTTTGAAGTTATAAAAATGTCGGATTAAATATACGTGCGTGTGTTCGTGTCAGTGTGTTTGTGTGTGTGTTTGTGTGTGTGTAGGCAAACTTATTTTTATCCATCAGTTTACATCCCTACCATAGATATTATTCTTTTATAAACAATGGCAAACTGATGGATATAACATAATTAAAAATAATGGAGAATTGAAAAGTATAAACTATAAACACGTTTAGATTTATTTTATATACTCCCATTTTTTTCTCCTCAAAATTTATAAAGTATTTCCATTTCATTTTTCTAATTGTGCATTGTGTCAAGAAACCACTCTTGTTTGAGCAAAATGCAAAGGCGCTATTTGCACAGGATAGACACACGCACTGGAAAGACAATCCCGGAAGCTAATGCACTGAGTAATACTACGTTGCGTGGTTGGTGCAGGGAAGGAAAAGGGATTTACTTACAATAATACGTACATCTAATATATAATCGAGTATAAAATGAAATATGAATTTCTTTCTCCAAAATTGTTATCCTTATATATATTGTTGTAGATATGTCTGTCTGTCTGTACATTTCTATGAATGAAGAGAAATAATAGAGACATTCGAGTAGCAAAGGACGAATTATGAATGTAGATAGATAGATAGATAGATAGATAGATAGATAGATATGGAAAACAAAATCAGATAGCAAGATATGAAAAAACAGAATCAGATAGATAGATAGATAGATAGACAGAGAGACAGAGACAGAGACAGAGACAGAGAGAGAGAGATAGATGGGTTTGCAAAGAGAGTTGGGTGAATAAGTGAAGGAGTGAAGCAGCGATGAAGTAAAGAATGGAGAGAAAGATTGTCAAATGAGCATTTAACACAATATTGATAAGGAGAAGGGGAGATTTACTTGACTTAGCCTTTGTTTGGCAAATGATAACGATTATGGAGTACCAGAGAAACTAGTTTTATAAGCAAATCAACTTGACAAGATTTCCGATAATTAAGCTAATTATTTCCTGCTAATAGATTTAAAATCTTTAAATATTGCAGTATATTTCTTTGTTCTTAAGTAAAGTTCAGTTTTCTTTAGGAGTCGTTATTAGTGAGTGAAATTAGATTATGAGCGACGTGCTGAACTCATGACGATGAGCAATGCAAAGCAAAACGGACAAGTGAATTCTGTTTCAAATATTTCCATTGTGTATTTCTGTCACATGGGCAACATACATTTATGCCTGTTGACTATGCGGTTAGGGATATAAAACACGTGAATGCGTGTTAAAATTTGTTCGGAAATGTATCAAGATAAATAGATTGAAATATCGTTGGATAGACACATCGTTAGCAAGATTCTTGCTTGAGAAATCAGAGAAATCAGCATTTCAACAAAAAAAAAAAAAAAGAATTCGGGCCAATGATATTTGGATTGTGAGAACACGCTTGTTTGAAAAATTGGCACACGAAATTCTACACTTTGATTATACTTGGACCGGCTTCTTTTGAAAACGACGAAGAACATAGAAATTAGCGAAATGTTTTACTTTACTGATTTCACAACGGCAAATACACACATATATACACATACACACGTTTATCTATGCAATATATCTCTATCTATCTATCTATCTATCTATCTATCTATCTATCTATCTATATATATATATATATATATATATGTGTGTGTGTGTGTGTGTATATTATATATATCTATGTAATATATATATCTATGTAATATATATATCTATGTAATATATATATATATGTATATATATATATATATATATATATATATACTGAGAAAATTCTCCGCCTGATTTACTTATCAACGTCTGATCAACTGATGACCAAAGTTCAGCACTTTATATATATATATATATATATATATATATGTGTGTGTGTGTGTGTTTTGTGTATGTTTTTGTGCGTATATTTGTGCATGTGTGCGTGTGTGCACGCGCGTATGTGTGTAGAGATAGATAGATAGATAGATAGATAGATAGATAGATAGATAGATAGATAGATAACACAAAAAAAGTAAGAAGCAAAAGAAAGACCAATAGACAAATAAATGTCTTACGTTCAGTATACGCATAAGGAGAAAATTTGAGAAAAATTGTGAGTGGGAGAAAGAATATTTAGAAATATATATTGGTTACATGAAAAGTGAAATTTTAGTTAGTTATATTGACCGACAAATCACACAAAGCGTCTGATAAAGAAATAGCAAGTGCCTCACTAAATTACTTTTTTGTTCATTTTAGTATTTTATCGATGTGATATTATATGCATATGTGTGCGTGTGTATGTGTTGTATGCATGGACAAAGGCTCATACATATGGTTATAACGGGACAGGAAAGAGATATGAAATGATATCTTTAAATGTAGATTGCTAATCGTTTAGAATAAATCCTTAAATAACGATGTTAAAAACCTAGTCAGAAGGTATACCATTTCCCACTGAACTTTGGCATTAACAATGTTATGGTGTGCGTGTAAACGAACGACAGAGAAAATAATCAACAGACAATAAAACTTACCTTTGTTTCTTGTCTGTCATCCAAAGCACATGTGAGCTGTGTTTGTTAATAGACCTGCTTTTTGTGGTAATCCTATATTTCCTTCGTAAGGGAATCAAATAAGAAGCAAAGAAACCAAATTTTACTTTCCAAGGAAATGTTACATGAGAAAACTAACAAATAAGTCTGTAGCAAGTTTTTCAACTTTGTTATGGATTTATTTTATTATTTGGTTGTTTGATTTCCTAAAGCCAATGTATAACACTTGATTTCCTTCAGAATATGGAATTGAAATTATTATTGTAAGTATTTTCCAAATTGTTCATTTTTCCATGTTCATTGACTATTTTCCCATATAACTTTAATTTAATTATATATTTAGTGGTAAATTTAAACATACATGCCTATGTATGTAATTTTATATATGCATACATATACAACATACATATGGATGTATATTATGGTTTCACGCTAAATTTGAATTGTCAGTGTATTCATATAAAATAATTATATTTGAATATTAATGGATAATTGTTTAAATGTTTCTGATTATTCTTTTATACACGTCGGTATATATGATTGTATGTGTGTGTGTGTGTGTTTTGCCTGCATGAATAAATGGACATATTTTCTTGTCCTTTTTGGGTGCACTTCAACGAAAAATTTTCTCCAGTGAAAGTAAATATAATTTTATATATATGTTGAAAATAGGAGAGTCGTAGATATTGTGCTGTCATTGAAATTTATGGATTATTTTGTTTTTAAAGTTTATATACATATATATATACATATATGTAAATAAATATATATGTGTGTATATATATATATAATAATGTGTGGATGTAAATTTTCTTTGTTTATGTGAAAGTGATCATTTATATACATATATACATGGGTATAGATGTATAGGCGTATTCAGATAGGTGTGGACGAAAAAGTTTTACCTCTTCGAACCACTGCACTGGTCTGAAGCAGGCTGTATGCGTTTTCGATCCCACAACAATAACACGAGCCGCGTATGGTATGCGACGGTAGCTACGGTAACAGATGCTTCAGTGACTACTGCCAATATCACGACTGAGGTTACTGCTTCTACCGCCACGGCAAATGCTGCTGCTGCTTCTCATACCGCTACTATTGCGGCTAAGGTTTAGTTTTGTGGCGCAAAAATATACAGAAAGACGTATAGATATGGAGAGCAATGTTTAAGAGAGGAACAGAGAAAATAACAAGAGAAATTGAGAAAAAAGAGAGTGAGGAATAGAGAAATAGAAGCGCAGAAAATGTCAGGTAAAAATAGACACAACATAAGAAAATAAAGGATAGTAAAAGCATTGGAGACGAGAGAAGAAAAATAATAGGGAAATTAACACGTGTTAAACAGGAGTAGAGTAGAATAGAGAATAAAAAAAAGGAGATTAATAGAGTGAAGTGGATAAAATATAAAGAGTTTAACTATGAAAATGAAAAAGAGAAGAACGATATAACTTGATGAAGAAAGAGGAATTTGAGTAAAACTGCAAAGACTAGAGACTAACGAAGAAGAAAAAGGATGCCATAGTAAAGAGGGGAATCTGATACAGAAGAGGGGGTAAGATTGAGAATAATGGTTAGAGAAAAGAAGCGAATGTGTTTCAAAGAGAGTGGGGGAGAAAGAAAAAAAGAGATAATGTTGTTATGAAAAAAAAAGGAAAACTAATTAGTGGAGACTGAGTAATAGAAATTATTTTAGAATAAATGTGTGAAGATAGCTTCATGATGGATTGAAGATGGCTTCAAAGAAATACTCCCTGAAAAATGAAGAAAAACAATGAGAACCGTAGAGAAGTTAAAGGAATTTGTGTTTAAAGAAAGAGAAAGAGGTTGCATAAAAAAGTAAAGAAAAAGATGATAAAAGTAATGAGAGGAAAAAGTAGAAAAGAAATAAGACAGGCTATATGAAGACAAGTAATAGACAAAGGTTAAATAAGAAAGAAAATGAATGGACAAAATGAGAATAGAGATAAAAACGAAATCACTGCATAAATCTTTATCTCATGGGCTTGTTTGGCACTATTTCTTCTTGTTTCAAACAAACATTTCTTATTGGTAAGATATTCAAACTAATATTAAAATTAAAATAAATAAAATACTTTATTGGAAATTACTGACATGCAAAAAGAAAAAAAAAACTCCAATGAAATAAAAACTGGAAAGAGAACAAAAGTTTTGACAAATGAAAAGAAAATATAGATATGAGAACACTTACAATTAGAAATTGAAGCTTACAGTTTATCAGCCATTCGGCTGTGTTTTCTGTTGGTTGCTCATATAGAGATAAATACATACATGACAATATTTTCAGAATAAAATTTTAATTCAGCAAGCAATGTTAGTAAAATTGTAAAATATGTATATGAGAAAATATCTAAAAAGTTCTAACTTATGATATGTATCCTTTTAAAAATGTTCTTGCTTAGTTCCACCAGCTCTAACCTTCACTGCTAAAACCTGCTAGGTCATGCACTTTGTAGTGAACTGCCCTCATGTTCTTTATGTTTTATTGGTGAGATGTAAGGTCCACTGGAGTGGCTTCTCATGAATCACTGCTTTGTGGAAACTCATTCCCAAGAAGATGCTTCCCCGTTCACTACAATTGTAACCTGTTCAATTCTAGGGTTAACTGTTATCTTTACCACATATCCCCATAAGCTCCGCCTCTTACTCTGTAACCCTCTATCTCGAGTGTCTCTTGGGCCTTGTACAGAGTGGACATTATTATAAAAAAATTAATTGATAATATAATTGTATAATTATTGAGCTTCAGGCAGATGGGGCACCTGAATGTCAGCCACAAGCTCATCTGAAGCAAGGAAAATAGTGATATGCAACAGCTGTTGCAATGTGCTTATATCCATTCATGGAAAATGATTTAAGAGTCAACCCCATAGAAATCACTGAAGCTCTATTCAACAGCATCATGGCGACTCTTGTAATGGCACTTGCCTTTGCATTTTATCATTTCAGCAACATGGAGGTGGGGACCTTGTGCCAGAAATATCATCAAATGCACAACTCTATAGCCTCCTGAGACTGATGGTGACCTATTATTATTATTAACATTTACAGTTTAATTTCAGACATATATATATATATAATGATGTAAAATTAAAAGAGAAAGAAATACAAAGTTGAAAATTCTGAAAATGTTGAATGGAACAAACAAGAAATTGACAAAAAAGAAAAGTAGTGAGTGAGAATGTTAGGAAAAGATATTTTAGAAAATTTCAATGGGTAATGAACAAGTAAAATAGATTGACCAAGAAAATATTTGAAGAACCATTTGTTTCAGTTGTAAGCAAAGAAATAATGCAGAATATTAAGAAGATTGGCTAAAGATAGGATGAAAGAAAACTGCCACATTTAAGTAAACCTAACAAATAGAAATGGTGAAGAAGTACACAACTGATTTCTCAAAAGTAATTTTAGTGGGAATTGTAGAGATATGTTTGGTAGACTTGATAGTTGTGTTTGAGTTTAGGTCCTTCATGAAAATAACCAATATTACTTAGAAGACGACTTCTTCTTCTTCTTCTTCTTCTTCTTCTTCTCCTTCTTCTTCTTCTTCTTCTTCTTCTCCTTCCTTCCTTCCTTCCTTCCTTCCTTCCTCTTCCTCCTCCCTCCTTCCCCTCCACTTCCTCTCCTTCTTCATCTTTGTGCCATGTCCATTCAGGGCATTGGGGATCATGGCTCTTCACAATTTCCTGTCTTTTGTAGCTCTTAATAAATATTCTCTTTTTGCTATCTTTCCCAAACCCTGCTATGTCATCCATTCACTCAAGCTTGCTAGGTATTTTATGCATTGTTTTCCGCTGTCCCTCTTACATTTGTTCTGTCCTGTGAGTATCAAATTTTTCAAGCTTTCTTTCCTCATTATGTGCCCTAGAAATTTCAAATGTCTCTTCCTGATGCTAAGTATAAATGTATATTTGTTTCCATATTCTCTAATGTTTCATCATTGTTCATGTTCTATACACGATATTCTCAGTATCCTTCTGCAATATTACATTTCTGTTGCTTCAAGTCTCTTCCTCATCTTTAAGAAGACTACCCTGCATACACTGTCATAAAGGAGGACTGATATCATATAACAGTTCAGTACTCTCTTTTTTGTTTCTAATAAAATTCTTGTTTCTTAATAATTTGCTTACCTTTTAGAATGCATCTTTTGCTATTCCAATGAACATTGGAATTTCAGTGTCACACTTTCCATCCCCTCAACAGGAAATTGATAGTTGATAAGATTAACACAGAGAATTATTGTAAGTTCCTTGACTTTTTAAATGACAAAGAACTTAAGGAATAAATTAATGCAAGAAAATAATCTTCCATATTGTGCAAAAGAGATTATTGATCCTGGCACTCAACTAAAATGAATTAATGGAGTGGCACCCAACATTTCCAGATATTATTCCAATAAAAATAATTTTAGCTAAACATTAATAGAGTTTATAAAGGTAAAAGACAATAGGAAAACTATTATTATTAGATGATACATTTCATCCAATGTGAACTTTTTTCAAGGCAAAAACGAAATGAATTTATTAAAACAAAGTAACTATTAGCAACAAAACAAAATGTACTTAGCAACTGGAATAATATAGAAAATGCCATTGTATTCATATTGTCAACTGAAAATTACATCAAGTACTGTCATGTGTAGAAATATTGCTAATAATACAGTTTTCCTATTGTCATTTACCTTTATAAATATTGTCTTTTTGTACAGGTTAACTCTGAGAAATTTTTAACATTAATAGAGTTGTATATGAGAATAGAAAATAATATTCTAGTAAAAGATTTCTGGGAAGGAATAAAAACTGATGCATTTAAAATTAAAATAGTAGAAAAATGATCAAAACAAATGGTTGAAAAAACTGATGAACCTTATAGAATGTAAAGAACCTGTATTAAGAAATATTAAAAGAATTATTCATTTATATGGATATTGTGTATTTCAAGTATATATTGATGTGACTTATCTTTTGCTTTTATATTGTTTGAATAATAACAACAAACATGTACCTCAAAACAATTTCTTAACAGTATTTTAGTACATACAAATATTATAAGCTGAAAGTCACATAAATGTAAGTATTTTCTGAAAGTTTTACCAATAGAGACTGGTTAATACTTTTCTTTTTCAACTTATATATTTTACATAAAAATTTGACAATGTGTACATCCATATATACACAGAGGTTTATGTATAAGGCAACTAGACACAAGCTGATAACATATGGAAAGTGAACCATAAACAAAAAAAAATTAACAAAATATGTTGTACCAGATAAAATAGTAAGAATTAATTATTGCTGGAAGAGGAGGGCAGATGATAGGGAGAGAAATTGAATAAGAAAGTGAACATTGAAAAAGAGGAAGGATGAAAAGTACTGAAAATATAAAGAGAGACAAAGTAAGAAACCAGAAAAGAGAAGGTCATATGATAAATTCACAGAAGGCTAGAAAGAAAGAAAAGGGGAAAAAATGTGGAGTAAAAGAGAGAAGTGACAGGCTAATAGGGTGAAAATATAGATTGATTAAAAAAAAAGTTCAGGCAAACTGGAAAGGAATGAGAGACAGATAAACATGATAAACTATTATCTAAAGAAGTGGTAGCAATGAATGATGAGAAATAGAGAGAAGAAAATAGTTATAGAAAAAGAATAAAAATCTCTAAAATTAAGCAGATTGAAGGAATAAAAATATGCAGATAAGAAAGACAGAATAACAGAATGAAAAAGAAGGAATTGAAATAAATCTAAATTCAGTGAGGATCAGAGCATGAAAAAATGGGAGAAATGAAAAATAGCAAAGAGGAAAATTTGGAAGCAAGAGAATAGTAAAAGATAAAATGAATTGCTTAATTAAAATAAAACAGAATCTAAGAAAATGAATTTAATTGAAGCGAGAAATAAACTAAAGGAAAATAAAATTTTAAGAAGATGGCACAGTAGAGAAATTACAATGTTTGCATAAGAATGTCTGAAGGAATTTCAACACTTCATGTATTCATTAAAAATAAACACTTTGAAAATTACAATAAATTGTTTGCATAAGAACACTGTATATATAGAATGGAAAAAGTTCACAGAAAACTTTTCAAAATCAGTATTATCATTGAAATACTCACATAAGGAAATGGGTCAGGCACCAAGAACTTTTCAGTCATATATATATATATATATATAAACACATTAATTGTTTTCATTTTGAAGCATTTAAATTTTAATTAAGTTCTAGGTATATTGAGCAATAATAGAGTATTTATATGTATTTGTATATGCTTGCTATTTGTATACCCACTAAACACACACTCTAGTACACACCTAAATATATCCATTCAGTTATATATATATATATATATATATATATATATATATATATATATATATATATGCAAAGACAACTTTGATTAAGGAGAACTGACAAGGTCTGTCTGTTTAATTTTCTATGTATATTTCCAATTTTATATAAGAGTATTGTGTTTGAAGTAGTTGTGGATAAACTGAAAAGTATATATTTTGTTATTTTTGTTCAAGTATTTCAACAGGCAAAATGTTTGTGTTTCCTTTGTCTTTATCCTAGTCCGATGAAAGTTAAGGTTGCTTATCGGATCCTTACTGCCTGCTCTCACCTTGTTAAGTTATGCACTTTGGGAGATGACAGTGTCATTGCTGGAAACACCTTTGAAACCAAATGTAACAGGTGAATAAAGTTAATTGACAATTTTTTTTAATGGATATCTTAGCCAGGATCTTCTGACCTTCTACTGCATAATGTCATGTGGAAGAAGCTACTTGTCAGGCAAGAGTTTGAGTCTTTTCCTTCAAACAGTGTCTCATAATCCTTTTAGCACTTCAAAATAAACATATCCAAACTAAACTATCAAGTTATGACCAAAGAAACACACAAGCATGCTGTGTATATATTTTGGTAAAGAAATATATATATTTATTATAAATATATTTCGTTATTGTTAATGTTAATATCCCTGCATTATTCAAAAGATCAGATGGAACAAAAATTTGTTGTTTCTGTTCATCAGTCAATATTTGAGGCAACATTTTAGGGAAAATATTCTGATTCTCAAATCTTCTATTAGAAATTGCTGCACTGTTTCCGTATTTATAATTCAGTTCTGCTATCATTTAGACACATTTAATCTTTGATTTGGGAACACTTTCACATTATTTTTGTGTCTTTGGCTGTCAACTTCTTGCATCCATGTATTCTCACCCTCCCTTGAACTGTCAATATCTTTCAAAAACATTAAATCTTTTCATGTCATTTTCACTATAAGGCATCTTTAATATAGTAAATGTTTCACTTACAATTTTACCAATCTTCATACAAAAATTGATATTAATACTTTATTCAACTGTTTGGTAAAAAAAATGATTCATCTGTTCTGATTCTCAAGAAAATCAGGGTGGAAATATATCTTAATGTAATTGCCTACAAATTTTTGTCTAACTTATGACAATTAAGTTATTCCAGAAATTTTGTTCTCATTTTAGTTTTCATTTTGAGTTTTTAATAATTGCCTTGATAGGATAACCCCTGAATTCAATTTCCCCCTCACTTAAATATATTGGTCAGTGTGAAAGTGTAAGGACCATTATTCACCATGGCTAAGGAAATTGGAAGATACTTAGATCTTTTAGTTGAATGATAAAAGCATTCCTGATATTTGTATATATTTGAAAAATAAACTATGTATTTGCCTTTTCTCCATAATTTCCTAGGTTGACACTTTGACATAAGTTTGTCTTGCTAGATCAATTGGACTTAATGATTTACCACATTTTCATATATATTTAAGCTATGCTTCATACATTGTGATAAATTAGGGTGGATCAATACAATTAAAAGTTTTCATTGTTGTATAATTGATTTATCTATATAAAAGAGTGTTGCATATATATTGATTCGTTTTTACTGAAAAATAAATGTTTTGTTATAATTTCTAAAAATGGATTTATTGTTTAATGAAAAAATATTTTATCTATATATGTGCATATATATATTCGTTTTTAAATTGGTGACTAAAAATATTGTAAATGAAAATATTAGGAGTGTTATAGTTTGTACTTTTGATAAGAATTTCATATTCAGCTTTGAAAATTGCAAATATCAACCATGAAATATTTCTGTATGTGGCAATAATCAAACTGATGCATTTCTAAAAAGTTGTTATTAAACTTGAAATTTGTCTTTTTACACTGAAATTAATTCTTCTAGTCTTAAAAGGCTAGTATCTTGATTCTGATGAAATTAATGTTTAATGGATATACTTGCTCTTCATCAAATATTACATTTGTCATTCCCTCATCAAACTGGATAATTCTCTTTTATACTGAAACTTTCTTCATTTCACACATTTTTATAACTTAATCAGCTTTTATTTTGTAAAATTAAATATACTGTCTTACAAAAGGAAGAAATATGCTTCAGCAAAAATAATCACTTATTTTACTTTATTATTCAGTTGTGCTATCTCAGGCATTCATGAGTCTATTATGCCAACCATCACAGTCCTCCATTAAAAGTCGGAAAGGTCACATTCTGTGTCATTACATAGCTGGTCAATGTAGGTGTTGCTGAATGACCAACCCATCTTGCTCCAATGGCTAGGTATCTAGAAAAGCAAATCACTTTCAAGTTCTTGCTTTTCTTGCTAGCAGTGTCATGCAAAGCACATTCTGTGTTTAATTAAGGTTGTAGAAATATCAGGGAAGGGATCATAGAGCTGTAATTTAGATGAATGTTGTTTCCAATGTTAAATATAACTCTCAGGTTGTAATTGTAGTTTAGAATCAAGAGTTTTAGCATATGTCCAAAGCAGTGGCACTATACATTAAAATTGACTCTGCAGTGGTGCAAAAGAAGATCCATTTGAAATTGTCTGGTATATCAGATTTTCAATAACATCCATTTTATTCAAGGCAACCCATACTTTTGCTATTCAAATTTTCTCATTGAATTTATTTCATTTCGAAGATATGTAAATGATTCAACAGATTTTATTGATTTACTTGAGACAGTTTGCTGTTTGAAGTTTATGACTTCAGTTATAGAGGTATTGACATAGAGGTCCAACTTTGCTAGCAGCATTTTCTCTATGATGTAGTAGAGCTGTGGCATTGGTAATGATGTCTGAAGTGATAGCTAGATCCTCTGCTTAGTCAATATTGGTCAAGATTTTAGCAGGAGAATCTTGGGGATAACAAAGATGAAAGTTACAAGGGTGTTACCCTGAAGAAACCATGCTTTAATGTTGAAGAAACTAGTGCCTCTGTGTAGTGATATAACCAAAGATTTCATATTTCTGTATAGCATCATTATGGCAGCTACTGTCTCAGAGATGATCCCATATAACAGAAGGATCTTCTCCATTTTTTTTTCTTATAAACAGAATCAAAGGCTTTAGAGAAATCTACAGAAAGTAAAGTGGCCTGTAGATTCTTTGCCGGGTGTCCTCAATAATCTGCTAAACAGTCAGAAAATTAGTCTTACAGTTGTTCTATTTTTCAAAAGCCATTTTGATTTTTTGGAGAATCAAATACCTCAGGTTATATTCTGTTCAGAAGCATTGCATTGTAAATTTTGGCTGCAATGTAGGTAAGTGTGATTCCTGTATAATCTTTTGCCGATCTTAGATCTTTCTTTAGGAAAGGAAGTATGCATCCTTCTGACATCTTTCTATAATTTCTCTATTGTATGTGGCATTACAGAGTTGAAGTAGAATATCATTAAATTTCTAGGTTTCTCAAATGTCTGGTAGAACATTATCATGTCCCATTGCTTTCTTATTATGGTGTTTTTTAAAGACACTTCAAGTTCTGAATTTTTAAAGTTTCCAGGTTTAATATCAAAAGGATGTTCAATGATTTGTTTGACCTCAGTATCTAAAATGTCAGGTACATTTCCCAAGAGATTTTTAAAATAGTCTTGCCATTTATTCACCTTTTCAGCCTGACTATTAGACTTTAACTTGGATTTATTTGATGATTTTCTGCCACTGATCTCATTGACAGTTTTCCAAACAAGAGCAGATTGCTTGTTGGAAGCATCAAGGAATGTGTTGCTGATGTTTAGGTTTTAAATGTATGACAACCTTTTCATAAGAAATAACAAAATTATTGCAGGTTTTATTAGGAATTAGTTCCTCAGCATCTGCTTGCAATGCCTCAAACTTACTCCTTACAGCAATGGTGTACTGGTTTTTGAGTTGACTGTCATTAGAAAAGTCTAGTCATATGGTTCAAAATATTAGATACATGATAACATTATCAATTATTTGTTTACTTATTTCTATTTATTTATTTCTGTATTTGTTTTATTTATTATTTTATTTATTGTTTTTATTTTATGTTTATTCTATTATTATTATTTTATTTTCTATAGATTAAAAATGTTAAGCAATGGCACCAAACAAATTATAGGATTAAAAACATTTTGACTGCCTGTTCTATTCTAATAGTTTCTTTTCCTATAATTCTCATCTGTGAAACTCTCTTCCAAGTTCTTGCTTTCCTTCCACCAACCATCTTCAAAAGTTTAAATACAATGCCAATCTCAATCTTCTGTCATTCTGAATACTGCTCTTTTATTGTGCTTTATCCTCACTAAAGTCATATCATTTGCTTTTATTCATAGAAACCCCTTGCATCCTAGGGGCATTATTGCCTTACTTGGTATGAAATAATTAAAAACAAAACATGAAAAATTTAATTTTCCAATTATATTTAATATTTTTTTTATTCTTATTGTATTTTAATTTTTTCTTTTTGTAAAAAAAAAAGAAAAAAAATGAAAACTATTACCACTATTAGATTGCATAGTAGATTGGAAATTGCTTTTTTCTTCAAGGCTACAGTAAGCAACACACAGAAATTGAACCATTGGAACAATAGATATCAAAGTTCCTCAAAATTATAATGGCTGCTACCACCAAGTGAAAAGCAGATCAGTTTTAATCCCCACTTCCATATTTTCAAAAACTAACAAATAGTTTTTTTTCAAATGTACAAAAATGGCAAATGAAAAGTAATAAATCAAGTTTATTGCATCATATATAAGTACAATAAAAGAATAATATTAGTAATTTATAATTGTAGGTTGAGAATTAAAAGTAAATGACAAGAATGAGCTTACTTATGATTTATTAGTTTGTTAATGTCTGGTGTTATCTTAAATTTTCCTTTCAACAATTTAAAGACTATTTTTGTTTTTAGTTAAAAGACAAAAGAGCAACTGTACATTGTTCTACTAAATGCAATATTGGAAATGATATGATAGCATTAATCATTTCACAGTTGTCCAAACGGTGGGATGGCAAGCTGGAATTTCTTGTTGTAACCAAAATTTTGTGCAAGAGACTGTAAATCTCAGCTTTAATTCAATATTTTGCAACTTGATATGTTCTTCCATTGCACTGTCAGTAATATCATCAATATTTAATAATGGCTTTATTACTTAATCAGGAAATTGCATTGATAAGAAGGCTTTACACTGTTCCTACATATCTTTATGAAACATCTACTAATGATTGCAAAAAAAAGTTTCATCCATCATCACTGATTCTTTATGTTTTATCAGTGTTGAAGCTTGAATAAGCATGGAATAATAATAATACAACACAAAATGTACGTAACAAAATGTATTGAAACAATGAAAAAAGGTACACAATATTTACAGGTAGTTTTGGTATATTCTTGGGAAGACTGTTCCTGCAGAATGGGTTGACTAAGTCGCAGTCGGGCAGAGTCTCTGGATTCGATCTCTTAATCTTCCGTCGTCTTCCGGTACCAACCCATATTTATATGGTCGGTACTCCACTTATGTAAATTAGGTGTATCATACACAACAATCAGATTCACAAAGATTAGTAACCTGATGTAATTCAAGTTACTCTAATTTTTAAATGAATGTGTAGCAATTATTTGATGTGTGTGTAGTATATATATATATATATATATATATATATATATATATATATATATATATATATATATATATATATATATTTATGCATGCACACACACTACATATTACTACAAACCTTATTATAAATAGACACTTCATTTTAATTTTAAACACTGTCTATTATATCTTTTACCATGTTTGCTATGTTCTATCTTGACATTACCTGAGTGAACTTCATACACACTGTTTAAAGTAAAAATAGAAATAAAATGGGGCATATGTTTCAAATAGGAGCATCCACTATAATAACATTTGAATTAATAAAAATGTCATATTTAAAAATACAAATCCATTAATTGATTAGAAATTGTTTTTTTCAAGGAAAATATATTAGAGATGATGGAGTGCTTTTCTTTATATTTGAAACTAGAGCCTTCCTGTGATACTCTTCATAGCTGAGCAGTATAGAACAACAGATCAAACAATGGTTCATCCTACAAAGGTGGATACAGACTTGATTCCAGCTGGAGAGCACATTTTCTCTATTGGAAATTTACCAGCATTATTGCAAAGTGTCGACTGTGATAGACATGTATAAGACACACTGTTTGGAGTAAAAATGAAAAATGCGTTGTCAATGTCAAACACAAGTATTCACTGTAATAATCTTTTATGTCATAAAAGTGCATGATTAAATGCATTTATATATATATATATATATATATATATATATATATATATATATATATATATATAATGAAGAAATATAGTTTTAAAGTGTACTATATTTATGGGATGAAGTGTTCAATATCATAGACAGAGCATATGTAAATACAGATAGAAAAGTGAACATAGAAGTCAAGACTCAGAGGCGACACACTGTTTCATGCTAGATGCAATCATCAGGCTGTGAGCCTGATGCTTGTGCCTAACATGAAACAGCCTGTTCCCTCTGAATATTGACTTCTGTGTTCACTTTTATATCTATCTATCTATCTATCTATCTATCTATCTATATATATATATATATATATATATATGAGTTAAAGATCAGATGCATATCAAATATGGATCAGAATCTGACAGGATGATAAACTAAAAGAACAAATAGGAAATGTATATAAATCTAACATGTTTCACTTTTTATTAAAACCTCATCAGAGATTGAGAGAAAAACAGACAAAAGACAGGAACTCTGGTATTTTTAATTTTGTTTTTGTCAGTTTTCATTCATTAGTCACATATTACATGCATTAAAACCATATTTTATATGCATGTAAGTTTGTGAAAATTCTTGTATGTCTAAGCAGGCATCATGTGGTAATAGGTATTCATGATTATGTATGTGTGTCTGTCTAGTGGGAGTTCCAATGTCTTCACCTTTGTGTGATCAGCCAGTAGAGGCACAGAGTCACTTCATTCTCTGTTCTAAGTTACTAATTCACAATGTCTGGCATATTATTGTTATTTGAAGTTTCAAAATGAAGCCATGATACTGACAGATGAACAGGGTCTCATACCACAACTGTTAATGATCAAATGATCTATAGCTGATCTCTTTAAGCATGTATTCTTTGTATTACTTAGATATAAATTAGATTGTTTACGAATGGATTCAAAGAAAGATGGTAATGTAATGTAATCTTTTAGGTGTGTGTCTATAGTTAGTAATAATGTTATTATTATGGTTTCAAAGTATATTCTCCTTAAAGAATTTTTAAAAAATTATGGTGGCATTAGTGAAATCAAAGTTATGTCCTGCATCATTTCAATTTGAAATGTGAGAGTTAGATCATTTGTCTAAATGCAAATCTCTCTTGTCTTCATAGTTGTGTGCTATGTTACAAACACAAGACAAATATTGTATGTATTTTGCAGTTCTCAACTATTTTTTTAGGATTTTCTATACTGCCTATGGCTTAATATTTTTCTTGTCTCTATCATCCATCTACTGTCCATCTTTACTCCACCATTCCTTGTGTGATGCTCACCACTGATGAAGTGATGATCACATTTAGAAGCCTTGATATAAATTGTAAGATTAATGATATTCTGAAAGTAGATTTTTTCTTTCACAAAGCAAAATTTGCAGGCTGAATGGCCCAGAATGATATTGGAAATTGAAGAATTAAGCACCATTCTATTGAACAGAGTTTCAGACTTGGCCACAAGGTTTATAAGACAGATTGTGTAATTAATCCAGCCAAGATACTAATTCACAATGTCTGGCATATTATTGTTATTTGAAGTTTCAAAATGAAGCCAAGATACTGACAGATGAACAGGGTCTCATACCACAGCTGTTAATGATCAATGGAAAAATAGAATCCTCACCAAGTTCTTTAAGAAGTTCCTCCAAGACTATAGGTTGCAGGTTTAACATTTTCAGAATATTTTAAATAAAACTGGAAATATACACAGCTTTGCAATAATGCTACACTTTAAATTTATGAAAGTTACTTTCAAAATCTGTTGAACTTGACCATTGTTAAGCTCCTAACCAATACTCACTGTATGTTGATCTATGAAATGTATATTCCATGACAATTCTTTTACACAAGAAAGAAATGATACGGATAATGGTTATTTTGCAGAAAAAAGTGAGTAAAGGCTACCATTTATCAGTGAAAGGAAATTACAAATGATGCAACCAAATGAAACTGAATTTTTATGTTCTAACCTCATCCCTCATCTCCTTGAGATTCAACACCAAATAATAAACGATTTTCAAATATTTATACAATTTATAAAAGCAAGAATTCTCAATAAGAGGAGATAGAAAAATGATTATAAATGATCTTTACAAAAAGTGATCAACTTAATAGATTAAGTTTCCATTGATAATATCTGCCAGATATACATTAATTGCTGAACAAATTAATCTTTCTGTTGCAAAACAATGCATACATGTGCACATAATCAAATATATTGAAAGCACATATATCTATATTCATATACCTTAGTCTATTTACCATAAACAAATTAAATCACATTTATATAATAGCTGTTATAATTCTACACTGAAGTCTATTCCTGAAAGCATTGATATCTGTAATACCTAAAAAATAAAACATTCTTTGTGTGCCGATTTTTTATTCCCTTATTCTCTCTCTCTTCTCCTATCAATATCTCTGCACACATATATGTATATGTGTATGCAAATATACACTCATACTGTCGCACAAAGGCACACAGGAAAATGAGCTAGTGGAGTGATTTCTTGCAAAGGATAAATTTAATACACTTTGCTTCTTATTGACATTTGTGCATTTCCATGCACTTAACATTTGCGCACACAAAATTGGCTGCCCAAATCTGCTTTCACCACCAAGGTCACACTCACAGAAACCTCAAATGCTCTCCTGTTCCTCATTCCTTTGATCCTATAAAGTCTAAACAACCAAGCCTATGTTATGGACAATGCTTTTGTGTATGGATTCAGAAAAGAAACAAAAATTCAATTAGCCTCAGAAGTTCTCAGTCAGCATCATCATCACAAGGGTTTTTTCTCTTTTTATAAGATTTATGAGTTATTTCTTTGGTCCATGCAAATGCTTTCTATGCATCTTTGAGCACACGCACAAACACACACACACACAAGTACATACATACAAGAATACATTTACAAGCTAATTTTTATATATATTTATATTTCATGGCAGGTTAATTAAAACAAAAACATTAACCTACAAACTTGAGTGTTCTGCTCTTAAATAACCTTAACTGTCTGTTGTATTCAACTGGTTTCTCAGATCAATGATTAAAATCCTGTAGGCTTTAGAGAGGACCATCCTTCAAATCTCATGAACTGGCACTACAAGTTTGAAAAGAACTGTATCAAATAACAGAAACTGAATCACTAAAAGAATTTTAACAACTAAAGAGGATAGCACATGTAACTTGAAGAGAAAATAATGATGTAATACATTGACTTACCACACTACTACAAACAAAAGGTTAGGAAAGAACTCCCCCACTCCTATCAATACTAGAAAGTGCTATAAGTTTGTCGAGTTGAGAAGCAAACTTTCCTGAAAAATTGTTCCAAGAGAAAGATTTTATAAATTTTAATAGCTCTTCCACCAATGAATGAAGAATGTTTCTTTATAGAGAAACATATACACCGTTTTTATTGGATACATATGTAGAATGAAAATTTGTTTTTCTAAAGGCATATGCATGTGTGTTTGAATGCTGCTGAAAAGCAGATTTTCCTTATTAATGACTCTAGAAACACTCAAGTTTGTAAATGAAAAAGATATTGTTTAAAAACAGATGCCTACTCAAACATGCATATCCATTAAAAATAACATTTATACATTAATACACTTGTTGCTCCCAAGGTATGGTGCATGGTGTTACCCCTCACTTACTTTCATAAAAACACCATTCGTCGGGGACACACCTTAAGTGACATTCTCGGTTATCCTCTTTTTTCTGTTTTTTGTTTATTTATATAGATTGCACATGGAGAAAAGTGTCACACACTGGAGCATGTACATATACACACACATGCATACATGCCTTCATGCACATATCTTTTCACTTTCATATACTTTTCTATAGAACTTCTAAGCAAACAATTTCACTAGCTTAAATGTTTTCTTCTTTCATATATATATCTTTATCACACACAACATTTGGTGACACTGACATATTTTTCTCCTGGATAAAAACTATATAAACAAACTCAACTAAGCAGCATTTAGATACTTTTCAATCTGAGAGCTAGTGAAGAAAAACTTTGACCAAATTCTACCTACCATCCCATGCATGTGGACACAAAAAACATTCAAGAAAAGTTTCTAAAGTTTAAATATTCATAAGCTTTGTTTATTCATCTTCTTCAAAGAATAAAGTTTTGATCATGGTAGGTTTGGTCTTCTGCATTTAATTTGATTGAAAGTGCAAATGTTTTAATCTAGTGGGTAGTGTTATGAGAAAACTATTGATATTTGAAAGTGATGACAAGTAAGGTCTTTCATAAAAACACCATTCGTCGGGGACACACCTTAAGACATTCTCGGTTATCCTCTTTTTCTGTTTTTTGTTTATTTATATAGATTGCAATGGAGAAAGTGTCACACTGGAGCATGTACATATACACACACATGATACAAATATATTTTCATTATTTTCATTTTAAGCAAACAACATGACATATTTTTTTTCCTGGATAAAAACTATATTCAACTAATTTAGATACATTAATCTGAGAGCTAGTGAAGAAAAACTTTGACCAAATTCTACCTACCATCCCATGCATGTGGACACAAAAACATTCAAGAAAAGTTTCTAAAGTTTAAATATTCAAAGTTTTGTTATTCATCTTCTTCAAAGAATAAAGTTTTGATCATGGTTTTGGTCTTCTGCATTTAATTTGATTGAAAGTGCAAATGTTTTAATCTAGTGGGTAGTGTTATGAGAAAAACTATTGATATTTGAAAGTGATGACAAGTAAGGTCATGCCCTTCTGATAGAAATATATTTTCATTATATTTTTAAGCAATAAATAATATTTTTATAAAATCTAGTTAATTAATCCATTAATCTAGTACTTAATGATTAATGAATGAAGTTTATATTGAATAGGTTTTTTATTTTTAAAAGCTTTTGATATATTTGGGTGAAGCAGTTTCACTTCCCCCATTTCAATATATTGTGTGTATTTTAAATTTCCTGAGTGTGTTTAAATATTTTTATATTTATATAAAGAGAAATCTCTGAAGATATTATTTTCATAAAAAATCAACTCTGGACCTATTAAAAACTTGTCTTTCACCTTACCTAAAAAATAACTTTTCAGCTGGGCCTCATAAAAATATTTTCCTTTTTTTAAAGATTAACATTAGATTATTATCTTTCAAATAAAACCCATTGTCATGGGATTGGTTTAGCTAAGAGTTAATTAGCATAAAGAGAGCTATAACTATAGCAACTTTGAGTCAGTTATGTAAAATATCTATGGCTACTAAGTTGAATCATGATAATACCTGTAATTAACGCAATAAAATTATATCCATTTATATATGATGAGAGAAGCAGGGAATGCAAAGTGAAGTTGCTCAAAAATAAATATGTTCCAATGTTGTTCCATAATGTACACATGCTAAGGTCACATGAAAACAGATAAAGATGTGAAATAATTCCCAGGTGATTCACTGACCATTTTCATTCTTGAAAGATGTTAACATGAACAAAACTAAGAAATCTGCAAGTACGATTTAATAATACACAGAGATAGCTGCATCTCCAAGAAAAATTGACAATAATATCAGATATCTTCAAAAATTCTCACAAACATGTATTTGACACTTGGTAAAAATTTCATGAGCATCAACTCAACAACTTAGTTAAAATATTTCTCAATATACCTTAGCCATCTTTTTTTTGTTGAACTTGAATTTAATATCACCTCTCCCTTTTCTATGGCCTTAGTATAATTGGGGGCTATAATCTTTTTCCTTTTGTTAGTAGGCTTTTCAATGTTAGATATTTGACCAACTGTAAAAAACTCACCAGTTAATTATGCTACTCATATTCCAAATGCAACAGGACATTACGCAAGCTCCTAGATATCTTTCACACACATTCTCTATTGAAAATGCTCTGCTGACATGTTACATCTCCTGTGCACTTCAGACCACTCACTAATCAGTTTTAAAGTTGATACCAAACCAAAGGCATCACATGATGTGTTGTTTCATAGAACAGTTTTTGGTACACCAAAGTTGACTGGGATAGCTTCAGATCTTACATGGTAGAAGCTTCTCTCTCAGTATTTTTCAAATATAGATCTTTCGAAAATACTGCACTCACCTCTAAATAGATAAGTAGCCAGCTCTGGTTCATTTGCGAATGTGCTGCAGCCATAGCTCAATGAAGCCACTAATAGTAGAACAGTGTAGACTATTGCTGCATTCTGAACTGCCCACAATTATTGCAAGAGAGTTCAAGAAAATGCAAATTGCATCTATGCAGAAGCAGTCCAAGCCAAGGTTGAAAACAATCAACTTAGGTCCAATGAGTTCTGGATAATCTTTAACCAAATTCTAAATAGAGGTAAAGCATCAGTGCCTACCATCATAAATGGCCCTGACATTATCTCATCCTCATCAGATAAGGCAAAGCTCTTCACTGAGAAATTTGCCTCTAATTCCACATTAAATGACAAGGGCCATACCCTTACTAACTTCCTCCTTGCTTTAAATGAAGATCATCATATGCTACATCATACTGGTGAAATGAATACCATTTGCCAATACTGTAGAGCATTTAGATTCACAAGTGAACCATTGAATTGCTACCAAAATAGAAACATATTGCTGCCTAACTTACAAGAATATCATGCTTAACTCAAAAAAAGGAACACATTTCAGGAAATACATTCAAAATTATAACTTTGCATTTAAATTCACTTTAATGTGTGAATATCATGCCAGCAATAGAATGAGGTCTTTTCTGCTTACAACTGCATGATAATTTACTATCCTACGTATGATTTATATCCAGAAGATAATGGGAAAATGTTGTATAGATAGCACTATAATGAAGATGCTCTTTAAGCTTGCAGTGAAGCATCTGAATACAATAATTGTCTGAAGTCACTATTTGAAACTATCTCTACTCATATGAAAAATAATCATTATGGAACAGCATATCAAAATATGAGAATTATAGATTTAAAAGAGTACAAATGAGGAACAAAAAGACTATAAACAATATTTGTTGGGAGGGATAGACCACCTCCAGTTCATTGAGGTATTGCTGTTTATCCACAAGGATCATATAAACAGGAAATATCTTATCTCTTCTGTCATCTGGATCCCATGGTTTATCAAATATTATTTCTAAATGGAGAACAGAGTTGGCATATAAATATAGAATATGACCGAGAAGACCAGGCAAAAGAGCATAATAAAATTACCATACACTAAGAAACAATTTTTGGTTCAGAAAAAGTGTTCCAACATTATATAGTTTATACCTACATAAAATGAGAAAGATGTTTCCCAAACATTATTAGGAATAATGAAGCTCAGCAAGAAATGATAATACTGGTGATTATGTGATTCTTCCATTTTTGTTTTCAGGATGCTCCCAAAATATGTAGCAATCTTACCAAGATGCAATGGCAATTGTTTCCAATTATGGTAAATATAATTTATTATTAACATATATGTGTAATCTAAAGTGTCCAGAAATAAAAAAAAAACTGCTCAAAACACCTGACTTAGACACATGTGTTTCTAAGTTATATCTTAATGAGCTTACAGTTCACTTTAAGGCTAGATATATACTAGATATGAGTGTAGTTCCCATACATCATCAAATTTCAAAAGATAACCTTTTCACATTGCCATATGCTAATAATGCTGAATAACCAAGGTCAAGACAACAAAATGACGTAATTGTTTCTACTGGAATTCCAAAGAGATAAGAGCCTCTTCTTTGAGAAATGGTAAAAACACTAATGATACATGGTCACTGTAGAACAATCTTACCTCTCATTTCATGGTGAATGGCCAGTGAGAGAAAAAAAATTTTCCAGGGACATTTAGGAAAGAAACAACTAAAAACATTGAAGGTTATTCTACCTATAAAAAAGATCATAATGGAGAAGAAATTATCACATTGATAATCGATGTGTATAGCTTTTCCATGAGTTGTTTCTAAGAAAGTATCAAGCTCATATTAACTTAGAAGTATGCACTTTGATAAAAAGCGTTAAGTACATAGTCAAATACGTGTACAAAGAGATGACTGCACAATCATGGAAATCAATATTCGAGAGATAATTGCCACTGAAGCAGAAGAAGAACGACAAGGACAAGAACATGATGTAATCAAGCAATTCTTATCATGCAGATATATTTCACCTTCAGAAGCCATGTGGAAGTATTTAATATAAAGGACACAAAATGGACTCTGAGGATCTGTGCTAATGACGTAGTAACCAGAATGTATATAGAAAGCCCTAGGCAAATAGAAAAGTTTCATCAAAGACTGCTGCTGCTGTTGCTGCATGTACCTGTAGCCACATTTTTAGAGAATTTGAGGACAATTGAGAGAGTAGAGCAGGCCATGGCAGCTGTTAAACATGTTTACCATGATGTGTCTATTCAGTTATAATGTGAATGCAATGCAACTTTAATATGAAGACACACAGCATGATTGAAGATGAAATTACTGCCAAAATTTTAACACTCCACCTAAAGTGCAATTTTCAAAGAGAATGGAAAATCTTGTGGAACACTTGGCCTAACTGAAGCAACAGGAAATCCTCAAAAAAGTGAAAACATTGGTCAAATTAATTCGGCAAACCTTGAATCAGTTAATGAACAAATGCAGCTGTATAATGGAGGCTTTAACTGCAGAAGAGAGGGATCGATATGACAGAAGGAGATACTTTTACTTGGATATGACAGAAGGAGATACTTTTACTTGGATGCAACTGGTAAATCAGGGAAAGCTTATTTATTCAATATATTCCACATTCACTTGGATACAAAGAACATTATGACATCAACATCTGCCTGGACTCGTATACCTGCAAAACTATTATTTAGTGGTAAAACTCTGCACTCTGTCTCCAAATTGCCTGTTCCTTTAGCAGAAACAAGAATCTTGCACCTCACTTTGAGCAAGAAAACTACCTAAAAGGAGTGAAAGTATTCATTATTGATTAAACCCCAATGACACCATGTTATGCTCTTTGTGTCATAAGTGGTTGTGGGATATTTTGATAGTTGATGTTTTCTTTGGTCGAAAAGTGATTCTTCCAGTTGTTCCTCAAGTTTCACTAGCAGTTGCACTTTACATTTGCCCAAAACCATCTAAGTGACCCATTTTCAAGTGAGGCTAACCCAAAATAACAGTGCACATTTAATGAGCTTCCCAAAGATGTTATTGACATTCTTGCCATATGTGTTTGATATGGCTCACTTGTTGCAGAACATTTTGATGAATATTTGCCTGAAGAAATAGAACAAAAAGTGATATTGTTACCTGAAAATACTGAATGCCTAATTATAAGTGAAAAAATTCTTCAGAAATTTCCTAGAAGATTCAAAACAAATAAAATATGTGTCTTGTTCTTAGAGTATTAACCAATAGGGTCAGTAAAAAAAATATTTGGGTGTCAGAAATAAGTTCAATAGCAAATCTGTATTCAAAAAGTCAAAAAGGCAAAGTGGTTGTAAACAGTCCAGCAGGCAAATTAATACTGAAAACAGGGTCAAAACTCACCTTTCACTCTCTACAGAGGAAACACACATTCACTCACTAAGCTCAAAAATCATTCATCAAAGCAATTGCTATTAATCACAGAGCAATTTTTCTGATTGGCCACGGCAATCAGGGAGGAAAGAATATTAGCATAGTTATTCTAATGCCCCCAAGTGGTTAGACATGCTTGCAGAATCCTGTTGCATCACTAAATAGTGAACCAGGTGGAATCGCAGGCAATCAGAGTAGTGGTGGGTGATGTCCATACCAAATCGGTTCCACATCTTGTTCACATTCAGTTGTCTTTTCAGCCATTGCACAGGTGGTGGATCAATGGACTGGCACTCCTTGAATCCTCTAACCACTGCACGAATGGCGGTGTTGGATATAGTGGGATCAATCTGCCTCACAAAATAAGGGATCCTTTTTATATTGTGATGTCCTCTTTGACAATCCAACAATTTTAGTAGATTTGAGTTACTGTTATTCGCTGATGTTGCACAGACATATCCCAATGGCTCAACCTCTTTCTTAATAGCATTAAGCCATCTCTGGGGCACCCTTGTTAATATATCTACCTTATTCCATTTTGATCTGATCAGTTGTATATCTACTGATAAGCTGTATTCATTTACCAAATTTCCAAGTGTGTCTAGTCACCTTCAAATGAGCATTTTGCTTGCAGCCTTTGTATGCATCCTAGTCTTCCCTGTGAGAGTGTCTGATATCTACTTGTGGGATCTGTGAACAAAAGCAATACTGTTGTTTTGTGTTCCATTGAAATGCCATAATTACCCCTTTAATGATGGCATCCAATTGTGACAGGTTAATATGTTACATATCCTTCTTTGGATGCAACCGACAAGTGTATTCCTTGACAGTTCCATTGAGCTCAAGGGACCCTCATATGGCAAGGGAGCTTGTGTTGACCCAGACTTCAAATTCAGATTCATCAATGCACCATTTACTGTGTACAGGGTAATCACAATGTACTCTGGTAATGACTTACATTATCATGTTTCTAAGAGGAACATCAGTTACTTTGACATCCCAGCCAGAAGTGATTGCAGTCCCCCTGTGTTTGATAAAGGCAGCCATAACATGGAGCCAACTGCCCACAGGAAAATGTCCCAACAGTTTTTCACATAATGAGAACATGCTGCATCATGTAATGTATCCAGGAATTCCCCAGGAGCCCACCTTCACATTACATGTGAAGCATATTACACTTCCCTCCAGACCTGCAAGCCAAGCACACCTGCACCATCCTCCAGTCATTCTGTTTTTTTTTTTTTTCTTTTTTTTTAGGGAGGAGAATTTCTCTTTCATTACACTTGTGTTAATGATGAAGAAGACCAGAACTCACTTTTGCCTTCTGGCATACTGTCCAATCAACTTAAGTTTAAAATATGTGCCATCTTAATGCTAATCTCACATTTGCTCAAGGATTGTGTAAAGGAACAAGTATAAAGATATGATAACATCATCAAAATAGTATAGGGGGATCCTTGATTAGTGATCATCTCTCTATACTCACTCTAGAATCAAATGGAACCCCAGATTCTGCAACATTTCACATGCCATGGCATCTATTAAACATATTTCCTATGATATGTCTAATGTTACTTTCACATTAAACAGGATCCAATTTCCTGTACAAATGTGCAATGACAATAAATAAATCACCAGTGCAAAATTTCAATAAAGTGGGCATTTACCTGAAACAGCCAGTTTTCACTCACATTGAGTTTAATGTAGCATTTTTAAGAGGATGAACACAGTAGAATGTTAAAATCTGATTGTTACTACAAACCAGAGAATATATCCAAGGCATGTGACATACACTAGAAATATTGTGTATAACAAAGTACTCTGATAGCAATTACTTGGCTATGCTAGGGGAAGTTTTAAGTTTAATTAGTTCTGCATTTGCAGAGATTTCAATAGACCTGGCTGCAGGACCCAAGTTTATCTCTGTATCCCACTAGCAGAGTGCACTATTGGTATAATAAATTTTACCATTGTTTCTCTCTAAATATTTCCAAACATATTAAGAATTCTATTCTTTGGTTTATGTTCTCATGTGACCTTAGCATGTGTACATTATGGAACAACATTGGAACATATTTATTTTTGAGCAACTTCACTTTGCATTCCCTGCTTCTCTCATCATATATAAATGGATATAATTTTATTGCGTTAATTACAGGTATTATCATGATTCAACTTAGTAGCCATAGATATTTTACATAACTGACTCAAAGTTGCTATAGTTATAGCTCTCTTTATGCTAATTAACTCTTAGCTAAACCAATCCCATGACAATGGGTTTTATTTGAAAGATAATAATCTAATGTTAATCTTTAAAAAAAGGAAAATATTTTTATGAGGCCCAGCTGAAAAGTTATTTTTTAGGTAAGGTGAAAGACAAGTTTTTAATAGGTCCAGAGTTGATTTTTTATGAAAATAATATCTTCAGAGATTTCTCTTTATATAAATATAAAAATATTTAAACACACTCAGGAAATTTAAAAATACACACAATATATTGAAATGGGGGAAGTGAAACTGCTTCACCCAAATATATCCAAAAAGCTTTCTAAAATAAAAACCTATTCAATATAAACTTCATTCATTAATCATTAAGTACTAGATTAATGGATTAATTAACTAGATTTTATAAAAATATTATTTATTGCTTAAAATATAATGAAAATATATTTCTATCAGAAGGGCATGACCTTACTTGTCATCACTTTCAAATATCAATAGTTTTCTCATAACACTACCCACTAGATTAAAACATTTGCACTTTCAATCAAATTAAATGCAGAAGATATATATATCCAAACCTTCAATGATTTTTGATGGATTAAATACGGTTTTAATATTTCTTATTGCCACAGGGCATAATTCATAATTTTATTTTTGATTTTCATTTTTGATCTTCTGTATAATAAAAATCAAACTGTTATGAAATGGAAAAAAAAAATTTATATAAAATTTATCAGCAATGATCAAGAATGAATCATACATATCTCTCTCTCTCTATATATATATATATATATATATATATATATATATATATATATATATATATATATATATATATATATATATATATATATTTGCTCTACTGAACCTCACACATAATAATCAGTAGTCTGGGGAGATATGTGGCCAGATGTAAGGGGTGATGTGGTCGCAGAAATTGTCTGACTGCCATGACTGTGTGCTCCTGCTTGTATGGCATGGTGCTTAGTCCTGTTGCTAGATATAGGGTCTTTCAGCAGCTACCCTCTTGACCCTGGGCAACACTACCTCTTCAAGGCACTTGATGTAGGCCTTGAATGCTTGATTCTGAGGTCCTTGTGGGAAGATGAATGGAGGCATAATGTTACTATCACTAGTGATCACTCCAAACAGCTTCAAAGTCACCATTTGATGCGTCCAACTCTTTCCAAATCCTCTGCATTGTCAACAGATTGACACCCAAACTCTATGAAGTGTTTGTATTGGAGCTTTTGGTGCAAATGCAAAGCAGTACAGCATGCTGTTTCCAAAATACTGGCCTAGTGAATTGCATTGTGGTGCTTTTTTTTTGCAAAATCAAAACAAACAATGCACATATGCAAAATAAAAAAGAATATAAAATTGCAACAATTACCTATTTTACCCTGTACACACATGCACACACACACACACACACACACTCACACACACATATATATATATATATATATATATATATATATATATAAATAGTTAAGTTATGAAAAACTTGGTAAAATGTATGGTTAGTCTTTTCTTTAAAACACACACACACACACACACACACACACACACACACACACACACATATATATATATATATATATATATATATATATATATATGATAGTAAGAATAAGGCAATATCATAAGACACTCAGACTTTGGAATACATCAAGACATGACTTAAGTACATATTTATTTTACTCAGATATAACCTTTAACAAATATATTCACATTAGTAAATACTGTTTACTCTAAATTGTTAACTAAAATTTCTACAGGCTCAAATGACCACATGCTGTATTTTAAAAAATATAGGAATTATCAGCTTTAAAATGTAATCCTGCTATTGGGGAAATATGTAATTTGTCAACATAATTATTGAAATTGATAATTCAGTTTTTCTTTTTAAAGAACATGATTACGCAATTCAGGAATAAAGCAAAGGAAAGCAATTTTTCTCATTCAGTTTGGTCCAAGTCATCAGAAATATGTTTTGATATGAGGAGATTATCTAGTCAATAATTTTGTTCTACTTTGTCATAACTTGCTATTTTAGTAATGCTGAATGAATCACTGGTCATTGAAAACTAGTAGGTAAAAACTTATATTGATAAATTGACACTTTTTACTAACATTTTATACAGCGTTATTTTGATGTAAATATTTCCAGTAATTTCCTTCTTTCCCATTCAGTAGTATCTAAATGAACATTTTGCAAGAGATGAACTGATTAATGCTACTTCAAAGGCTTCAGATATATACATGGTTTTAACTGAATTTTCTAAATGACAGTAGTGAAAATAAGTCATTTATAAAATCCTAATTTAAATTCATGACTTGCATTGGTATAGTTTTGTGTGCACAATTCTGTAGATTCTGTAGATGCAATTTCTTTAACTAGCTTTGCAGATTTTTAACACTAAATTTTGACCTGTATTAAGCTTATCTGGGGTTTTCATAAGGTCAAGTGATGATGTTTATGCCTTACAAATCAGCATTAGAAATCCAGGGTTTTTAGTTGATTTCAGATTACTACAATAATCAATAAGAAATACAACTCACTCACTCACTCACTCATTCACTTGCACAAATAATGTGTATGTAGACATTTTATTTCCTGCTATACAATATGCAATATTCTTCTTTTCTAAATGTGTTTGCTTGGGTATTATGCCACAAATGTCATAGTTTGGGCAAAGTACTCAACTTGTGGTGACTTGTAACTACAACTAGTTTAATAGAATTGTCCCTAGATGATCTCAAAGAGAATCACATCACGCACATTTTGTAGTGGAAAACTACTTATTTATATATTCTTAGGAATATAACCCTATCTCTGTATTCATGTATATTAATCATATTCAAACATAGCTGAACTATTCCTTACATACCTATGCTTGAGATGTTTACTTTTCCTCAAGGATCCTTAAGTAGAAATAAAACTGTCAGTTCTCTTTTATATTTGGTCACTACCATAAGTTGAACTGAAAAGATGAATACATGCATGCATTCAAAATATAAAAATTAAAAGATGCTTTTTAAATTTTTTAACAGATGATCTGGTTTTTGTAGTTGACATTCTCTTAAGTGATTGACATAAGGATAATTTTTTTACAATTTATCAGCAAATAAAGTGGTGTCATGGTAATAACATCTACAAATCATTGAAAGAGTTTGAAATTTCAATGGCTCCCCTTACATGTTAAATGTTTAGATTTAAAAAGCATGTGATCTTAGTAGATAATTAAATTAAAATTGTGAAACATTTATTTTTGTATTTAAAATGGTCCTGATTCAATTACAAACATTTCTTGAAAAAGAAAAAAAAAAGATTATTTGAAACTTTTTCATTTTCTTGAACAAGGAAACTTTCAAAAACATTAATTATTGCAGTTGAAATGTTATAACATATCAATGAATCCAATAATCAATTTTTTATCGATTTCTAAATTATAGTTGAATATTACATGACATCAATTTGTGTTTTATATAGAAACAGATATTTGCTATCTATTGTTGGGGTCTATGTTTTCATTAAACATATTTTGCTTTATTGTGAAAGATTCTGCAAACTCACATGTTGCCTTCTAAACTTAGGAAGGAAACTTTATATAAGATCATATTATTTGAACTCTTTTATATGTGCACTTATCAAGAGTAAAAGCACTATTGTATATTTAAATATTAAAAACATTGCGAAATGGAAATTACATTTCAGTAAAATGCAAAAACAAAACAATCTATTGTTGATGTACTGATAAGAAAGCAGCAATTTCTGACACATAGAAAAGAAGTATTTAAAATATATCTTCTGACTGGTATTCAAATATTCTTGTCATGGATTGTAGATGCAATGAAATCTAAGATTCAAATATTTGGAGCCAAGCAGAATATTGGAAGCAGGACTTAAGTGAGGACTTAAATTCCTACATTTGCATTTTCTGTGCAAAGCTAGTTGGATCTTCAGATTCATGGGCCATTAGGCAGTTGTGTAAGCCAAATATGGCATGAAATGTCAAATAGAATACATGTATTTCTGAATTCCATTAACATCATTTGGTTGTATCTAGAAAATGTAGTATTACAGGATTTGATTTCATTGAGAAGTTTTGAAAAACATGATATTGATAATGAATTTAAAATGTTTTAATGATAATATTAACAATATTAATAATATTAATAATAACAGTAATACAATGTAATAATCTATATATATTAAATACTAATTTTATCCATAAAAATTGTTTTTTATGCCTGAATCAATTTTCACATATTGCACAAGTACAGTTGCTGTTGAGAAACACTGTGAGGCAGTGTGCACATAATCTAACTTGAGGCAGTTAAATAATTCTATCATTTCTGATGGGTAAGTAATATGCTTATAATAATAATAATTAAACAAGTCAATTTAAATAAAGAAGTATATATATATATATATATATATATATATATATATATATATATATATATATTTACAGGAGGTTTTAACTTACATCAGAGATCTGATCCTACAGCACAGCATAATATGATTTTCAACATAGGTCAGATTCCACCTACATAAGCACCAATGAATTGGGATCCATAATGAAGGGCAAAAAGTTAAAAAACAAAATTACACAAAATGAGAGATAGTGAATGTAGCACAATCCAATATTCTGTACAGCCTGTGCAGAAAATGTGTGCATGTGTGGATGAAAAATATATATATATATATATATATATATATATATAAATATATATATATATATATATATATATATAAATATATCACACACACACACACATATATATATATATATATATATATATATATATATATATATATATGTGTGTGTGTGTGTGTGTGTGTATGTGTGTGTGTGTGTGTGTGTGTGTTTGTGTGTGTGTAGAAGATCCTTGCAAAAAATTTCCAAAATCTGAGGAGGAATTGAAATTAACTAGATGTTAGTATGGCTAAATTGATACTGCAGAGAGTGCTGTAGCATGAAGTTGCCTTGCTGTGACTTGAGGAAATGTATAAGGAAACACGGAAAGTCCTGTTTCTCACATATTGCAATTCTCATGAAGATGGCAGTGATCTTGAAAACATTTTACTTGATCTCACATTGTTCACCAGAAAATGTCAACATAAATGATTCATGCATTTCTGTTTGCATAATAATATTAATAATAACTACAACAACATTTTTATCAAAATGAATGTTTACACCTGCCAACTAAACTGGCTTCCTGCAGTAAGAATAAATGTCATTTTCTAAAGCACAAGATGATAACATTCATTAATCCTCTTGAATTGTGATAGAAAATTCTTTCATTGCCAATCTATGTCTGGAAATCCTGTCAATACAATATTTTGAAAACATTTATATTATGTTTGTTACAATCATTATTTACCAATGTTTTACATGGGTATTTGTAAAAATAAAATATCAGAAATATTAGTATCACACACTGTGTGGAAGTATGAGGCACAAATGCTTTTTTAGAAAATTATAGAGAGAAAATATAAAAAAAAATATTTTTTCAAGATTTGTTAATAGGAATAACATGACATAAATGGTTTAAATTTAAAAAAAAATTTTTTTTGTAAAACAGTTTCTCTTCTATGGCTAAAAAGGCTGAATAGGAATATTGTATTATATCACTCAGCATTTAAATTCCCAGTTTGACCAGAAGAATGAGAATCAAACTGATCACCAGATAGGAAAAATATACAGAAACTTAATATAAATTAGTAATAAGGGTAATAAGACCTTTTAAGACCTTCATGGTTGTATGTGGATTTGTAGGGATAAGATTTGAGGCATTTTGATCATGTCTATTACATTAGAACTGGGATTAGATTATTTAGAAAATGAGTGGGAAGACTCAGAAATTGTGACATATATATATATATATATATATATATATATATATGCAGCATATTTCCATACAAGAATGTCTGATTAAACAATTTAGACATGTTGTGTTTATTTTTAATAAGATCCTTTTGTAATCATTTATAATCTTGGTTGTTTCATGATTAAAGAATGCAAAGTTGTATTTATTCATTCATTTTATTTTTCAAAGTACTTTCGATATATTCACAATATCATCTTGAGGGCTATGATGGCTAGTACAGTTAGTTGTGTTGCAAAAGTTAATTTTTGTCTTTGTGATTAAACCGATAATGATTCTGCTTATGCACAAATACCAGGAATGTAATAAGCAGAAACTACAAATTCTCAAAGCCATCTTTATTAAAAAATTAAAAGCAACACTTACAAAAATTAATTATAAATATAGTACAAATATTCTGAATTGATTATAGTATATAGTTCTTTTAGAAAAATCTACGTTAAAACTAAACAGTTCTTTTAAAATCAAGTAAAATATAACCTACCACAAGAATTCAATTAACTAAAATACCCTGCACGCACACGCACACACACACACACACACACACACACACACACACACACACACACACACACATCTTCATTATAACTTTTACAACAAGAAAAAAATTCAAAAAGCACCATTTGTGACTTTGCACATGATTGAAAAAATAGGATTGATTTAGTGCAATATGTTTTGCACAATTAAAGAAATGCAAAAGACTTTTTAAACAAGAATAAGAAAAATGTCCACCATAGCTACATTTACAAATGAGAATATGCAGCCACAGTCATAATAATAATAATAATGCAGCTTCTAAACACGTTGGAGATTCAACGTACAACATCTTAAAAGGAAGCAGTAGTAAAAGCAGTTGTTACAAGGGAGGAAAGATAAAAAAAAGAAATGAATGACGTGTGAAATTCTCAATCTAATGAGAGAGAGAGAGAGAGAGAGAGAGAGAGAGAGAGAAAAGTAATGCCAAGAAATAGCGTATAGTATGTACAGCTAAATGGAACTATTAGAGATAAGAGAAAGTAACCAAAGATGGATGACTATACATAAACATGTGCACACACACACACACACACACACACACACACACACACACACACACACACACACACACACACACACACACAGATCGGGATGGAGACAGGCGTAACCGACCAGTGATGTAGCAACCCAGGAACACAGCTTTTCACCAGGATGTATAACACCCAAAGAATAATTGTTATGAGAAACCAAAATATTCTGCAACTATGGAATGAGTACATAGGATAAGTCATCCAAGTGAGGAGAGGAAACTATATTATGCCTAAAATCATAGATGGACATTAAATTCTAAAGGATTATATCGTATAAATATAGTGGCGGCGAAGATGAAGAGCGAAAAATCACTTGGCCCAGTGATGCTGACAGCCTTAGAATTAGGAAATTGATAAGCTTACTGAGATAATAAAGTAAATAATTTGATAAATTTTCCTAACGTTACCAAAGAAACCGGGTGCACGCGAATGCAAGCATCGCCGGACAATCAACTTTATGTAATACATTAATAAAATTTATAATTATGATAATAATGACTCTAATTTCAATTTGGAAATGGAGGAAAATATTGTGGTTTTGTACAAGATGCTGGAACAAGAAATGCTATCTCTATGGTCGGAATGATGCCCGAAAGATGATTAGAAATTCAGGGAGATCTACATTTGTGTTCGATATGTTACAAAAAATTTAATAAAGTACAACTGAAAGTTTGTCTTGACATGTTAGAAGTATTCTCTGCTTGGTGAGACTCTACTAATAATCCGCCATCTTTATTGGAAACAGCTTGAATGCCAATAGACATCAAATTTTGGGAGTACACCGAATAAGTAGAGGATTATGACAAAGATACTTCTTCACGTTAAATTTCTTTAACTTGTATAGAAAATTAGAAGTCTTAATATTTATTATTAGCGGGAGTAAACATAACAGTATATTATGCAGATAAATCTTCGTGAATAGAGCATTCAGAATAAAAGTTAAGGAACTATGAATGGAGGAAATTTAGAATGGTCTAAAATAAATACATAAAATAAATAAAATAGGAGACTTCGGAATGTGGAGAATTACATTATATATTAAGGAAGGTCAGAATTAAATAAAGAAATTTAACTGTATAGACAGTGAAAGGGCAGGAAATGTGATATAGAAATTCAAAGACACATAGTAACATCGAAAAAAACATTTTCGGAAATTGAATAAGACATCGGAAAATAATGTTAGAAACGAAAAAGAATGCTGAAATATTGTGGCAAAGCTAAGCCTCCCAAATAGAAGTCAAATCTGGAAATTTCGTCAAAAATGAAAACAAAAATATTTGAGTCAGCCGAGATGTAATTCTTTTGAAGAATTTTAGGAATGTTATAAATAGAATATCTGAGAAATGAGTAATAAAGAGTAAAGGAACAAAGAAACAAACAGATCAAGTTTTTGGGACACATACTGAGAAAGTGTGTTTGAAGAATTTAACACACTCAGGACAACGTACAAGAAGCGAGTATCCTATTCGACAAGGTTATACAAATGAATAAATGAATAAAGAGAATTAATAGCCAACAAAAGTGATTGCGTGCTAGCAGTTCTGTAAAGCAATCTTCAAATTCAATCTTAACCTCTTCTCCATAATTGAAAAAAGTACGGCGTTTTGACGTGTTTATATATGAGATTCTTATACTTACAGAACTGTATAGCTGTATTATCAATTTTTAAAGATTTGCAGCATTAATCATTGCTTTACTTATATTGTGGTTGAGAAAATGTTAATTAATGTAAGCCATTCTAGTTTTGCTGAAAATCGTCCAAACATTTTAATGTTGAAGAGTTGTAAAAGCTAATGAAAGCACAAAACTAAATTTACCATAAGAAAAAAACCATGGTGGGTGATGAATTATTTTCAACCCTAAAGCTTCTTTTCCAAAGACGAACCGTTGCAAGCCTACCGCTATTCTGTCGCTATTTCCAAGATAAAATTTTCTGACCACTTACATTCTTAGTTCAGCTCTTTACATCCAGAAACCGCCATGCCATGTACACAGGATCAAATCATCTTCGTTTCCTTCGTATTCAAACTCAAAATGCATTTCTCCGGCCTGTGATACTTTGTGAAACAGGCTCTTGATAGGATGCTTGCTTCATCAATACAGTATTAATTTCTTCAAGTCTAGGTTCATGTTATCAAATCCTTCTTCCTCCTTTTACGTTCATAAAACACAACTCATTCAATAAGCCTTTACCTTATATTAGGCGAACATTCAGTAAAAATAAACACAAATAATCTACTGGCAAGTAGTGTTGGTGGAGGTTGACCGATTCTACTTTAAAAGTTACCAATCAGTCATTGATGGTACCTTTTAAAAAGTACTGACACGGATTAAGTGATAGAAAAACTTTGTTAGAAACAGATAAATGAGGACTAAATTGTTACGTAATATTTGTCCTACTCTGTAGCAGTGGGTGCTGGACAATTTCCTCAAGGATGAAGAAAAGACTTGAAGCAAAAGAAATGTGGTTCTACAGAAAGATACTGAGGATTATCTGGATCGAACATGTGAGCAACAACGAGGTTTTAGCGAAAATGAAAACAAAAAGAAAACTTATACTTAACATCAAGAAGAGGCAGTTTAAATTTCTAGGGCACACAGTGAGGAAGGAGGGTTTTTAATGACTGACCCTACGATTCAAACAGGCTATTGAAAATTTATTTGCGATAGAATATTCGAAATGAAAGCTTTTTTCAGCTGATTATAATTTATAACTTGTGTTGGATTTGTTTTTCCCACATTTCAGGCATTCACTTCTGCGGTCTTCTTAAAAATGCCGGTCATAAAGAGAATAACCTGGAATCTTGATGTTTTAATTAATCACTTTCATATTTTCACACACTTGTAACATTCTAGCAATTAAACATCAGAAGATACTGCAGCATTCCTTCTTTAAAATACTTTAACGGACTGGAAACAGAAAAAATGCAGATGAAGGAAGATCTGGCAAATATAGTTTCTTCAAAGCATCCATCATTGTAAGTCATATGTACACGTGCAATGTACCAATAACATACTTTTCTCCAGCTTCCTTCGCCATTTTGTAACGCATCCTTTAATCGGCTATTAACTGAAAATAGTCAATGATCAAAACTGTGCCAATATGAAGTGTGATTAAAAGCAAAAAAAAAAAAAAGGAACGATAATTTTGAAAATGTATGTTTCTTTCGGGATTCGAAACTCGATTTGTTAATTTGAACGAGGAAAAATATAATGTTAACAGGTACGGAATGTGTGTACGTGCAATTAATCATTGGAGTTCGTTCGGTTATCTAAATAACAAATCCGTTCCTATCGAGAATTGAGGTTGAAAGGACAGTGTTGAACAAAGCTTCCTGACACCTATTTCCGAAGAAAAAGGCGGCAAGGAAAGAAAAGGAATAAATAGAGAAATACTATCCTGAGAATTATCAGTCAACGCCAGTTGATTTTATTGTGAAATTCTTAGCCGGGTAAAACTAGAATCCATACTGCGTATCGGTTAATGGCGAGGACGAAGAATCTAATATTGTAAAAGTATTTTCCAAGAGGGTGTGAATCGCACCCCACCACGCACTCTGCCCTTCTCCAGAAAAATGTTAATTTTTATATAAACAGCTAATAGCAGTCGCCAAAAAAGATAGCCGGAGAGAAGTAGAGATTACATTTTCATCGAGAACAGAACAGAACCGCGGCTGCTTAACTCAGCTTGAACCAGAACGACTGCAGATGGCTAATTTTAGGTTGTTTCTCTCGTGAATGAACTTACGATAATTTGGGAAGTTTGACAAAACTTAATTTTTTTCTTTCTCGTGGATCCAAAACCGGAACTCATATTAAAGAATTTAATTGTTAATATTTTTAAAACTTTCTCCAAGCATTTTATTGACTCATGAAATTTTAAGAAGATTGTTGCTGTAACGTCTAGCTTAAGGAAAATAAAAATTCGTCTTTTTATTAGCAAATCCGGTGTTGCGTCATTCCTTATTTATTTCGACATCTGAGGAAACCCGAGACAACATTCGTAGACGATCCATTAAAATTTACCATGGCGCAATTTGTTTACTTTTAGTAGCCAACTGCGACACACAATGTACTTAATTCCTTGTGATCCAGCAGACCCAACTTCTGCAATGAGAAGATCTCTTTGGCCAGGAGACAAAGGACAGGAGTAACCAGATTGCAGTTGATGAAGTGACGAGATGGTATTTAGCGACGTGACAAAGGCTATATATGGGACCGGGTCGGCTTAAAGTCAAAAAATACCTTACTTATACCTAAAAAAAGATTCAGATTTTACATCATGCACTCATGGGCGTGTACCTCCACAGGGTAAAGTGAGGGTCTTGAATATCGCTCAGTCTAGAAGAGTGACAACAATGAGTTCAAAAACAATGAGAATGCAACAGGAAGCCATGCCAATATATTCCCCGATAAGTCGTTTCGTGTGCTTAATTTTAATACTTGACCAACAGTGCGTCACATTATTCTCCGTTTCATGTATTATCAATGTATAAAACAAATAAATCGAAAACCGCCTTCTCAGATTGAACCATAAAAAAGGCCGAATTAATGGGATGTTTTATCCGTGAGATCATATGTAGGGAATTAGCATGCTCATGCCTGGTATTATGATGCTAGATAAGACACATTATTTTTTGAAGGAACGCGGGGAACCATGATTCAAGAAGACATAAGGTCTTCAGAAAAATATCCTTTTCATGCTCAATAATGCTGCATCTTTTTGAGCGAAGGTATTTACTGATTATATGTATAAACTACAGATCAAAGACTTATTGGTTGTATTGCCTACAATATAGACTCACTTTTCGGGTTGCTGTGCAATCTGTTTCATATGAGTAAATACAAACATTCACAGAACCAAAGTGGGAACGACTTCTAAACCTAATTTCAGAACATGGAATATACATTTCACATTAATGATGTCTTTATAACTTTGTTGTCATTACAATGACAGATGTTTGAAATAAGAAAATTGCATTTTCATGTTTAAGATATCTGTCTTTGCAAACTTTGTTCACTTTTCGTAATTAAAACAATTAATTTAGGCGTAATATTTCTTGAAATTTTGGTAACCTGATTAATATTGTAGAACTTATGAAATCCTTTAAATTTCATAAAACTGTTTTTGTACAGTAAGATTGATATGTAGTACATTATATGTTATGCACATTATGCGAAAAATCCAGTACATTACTAGTGAAAAGAATATATATATATATATATATATATATATATATATATATATATATATATATATATATATATATATATATATATATTTGGTACATCAGGAGATTCGCTAAAAATGTGCAAACATAATGAAAATATGCCCAAAATTAAATAAAAAAACAAATGTTTAGCATCAAAATTATTACTAAGGGATATACTAAAATATATTTTAATGAAAAATTATATATTTAATCCTTTTTTTACAACCTTTTTGTTTTGTTATCAGAAAATAAGAACGGTAACTATATTAAATCTAAAAATTAATGGTCTTCGTAACTATGACTATAAAGCATCTTCGTAAATAATCACCAAAGTACCTACAATTATATATATATATTAAAATGCTTAAAAATAAAATATCTAAATTTTTCAGATTACTGGGTAGTTAAAAAATTATAACAAAGGCGGTATGTTGCACTCGTCATGCAATCATCTATCGCCATGCTGATATTCGGCAAATTTAAGTAAGAAAATTAATTATGATATCATAATTAAAATAAAAATAAGTAATATCTATTTTAATTCAGATTAATTAAACTTTAATTGAGCTAATTCTTTTCAGATAACGTTTCAGAAAAAATAATAAAGAGAGTTTTTTCATTACAGACGATTTTATAGATTTTACTATCATTGCAATCAATTTCAATTGAGTCTAAGATACAGCTAAGTATTTCGTTTATTGGAAATATTAAAATTAATCAGTTAGCATGGATCTAAAACTAAAATAAAAGCCTAACAAAAATTTGTCACTATTTGAATTGCATTTTGTAACTTCGGTCTCGCTTTTTAGGTATAAGATAGATAGATAGATAGATAGATAGATAGATAGATAGATAGATAGATTGGAGATCGCAACTTCTTTGTACTTGTGGTGCTTGTTCTGTTATCCATTTCCTCAGCGTCACTAAGTAGGTTATGCGCCTCCTCCTATTGTCTTTGCTAGGACCCGTGAATGTTCGTATTCCACTATTTATTTGTTTGAAATGAGAACCGGAAAACTGAGTAAGAATCGCTTAATGGATTAGAAAAATAATATTCCCTTAAATCTTATAAATCATTCATTATTACAGAATAAATAAAATCACAGCACATATTAATAAACTTTGAAGAACATCATGTGATCATCAATTCTGTATTATTTCACCAAAGATAGGACATATAGAATCTGTATAGCATATTCACTCCTGAATATATATATATATATATATATATATATATATATATATATATATATATATATATATATATATATATATATATTGTGTGTGTGTGTGAGAGAGAGAGAGAGAGAGAGAGAGAGAGAGAGGAGTGATAGGAGAGATTTAGTCAAATAATTTCTTATACATTCATATTAATATTGTGGATAAGAAATGTGCTACAGCCATATCTCATCGTAACCACCAGTAAAATGCCCATCAAAGGTATAGTAAGACACTTGCTGCATTCAGAACTATCCAAAATCGCTGCAAAGCAGTTACAGAAAAATTTAAAGTGTAGTTATTCTCGATCAGTACAGTTCAAGGTTGAAAGCAAACAAATTGGATCTCGGGAGTTCTGGAAGATCTTTAAACAAATTTTGAATAGAGGCAAAGAATACTATTAAAAATGACCCTGAGGTCATCTCATCCTCGTCAGACAGGGCGAAGTCCTTTGCCTCGATCATTGCCTCGAATTCAACTTGAGATGAAAAAGGCAATCCTCTTCCCGACTTCCTACTTCTCACTGAGTACAATCTCAGTAATATATTAATTACAGCTCGGGAAGTCTCAAAACTGATCAAAACTCTTAACCCTAAAAAGGCCAACAGTCCAGACAGAATCTCGGTGGAATATAAAGAATATTAACCCGGAATTATTCTTAGCGGAATTATTTAACCGCTTCTTGAAGGAGAAATCCTTCTCAAGTCTGTGGAAGGTGTCATAGTATAGATCCATAAGTATCGTAATTGTCATTAGTAAAATCTTTGAAGCTATAATTAAGAAGATTGTTAATCACTTCAATAGGAACAATCTCTTGAGCGATAAGCGGTACGGATTTCCATCTGCCCAGTCCACTGCTGATATCCTAACTGCAATTACTCTCAGAATTAGTGAGGCACTTGACAACAAATACATAATAGGATACTGCTCATGTTCTCTAGCTATTAAATCAGTAGAAGAGTCTTCTGTTATAAAGTCCTCCATGACTTGAATGTAGTTGTTAATGGCCAGTCCTCCTAGTCCCAGTCAATCAACGCGGGCGTCCCCAATATCCGTTTGTCGGTCCAACCCTCTTCCTAATCTATATAAATGATCTGCCTAAGAGTAGCGAGCTCTGACAACTCACTGGCAGAAAAAAAATCTAGCTGGTCACATTCAATGTCTCGAAAACCAAAATATTGACCTTCCACCATCGTCAATCGGACCTAGAACTTTTACCAATCGAGTGAACGGCTGTTCTCTTATGGAGGCTCCGTGCCTTGGGTGTCTATTGGGATTTAACTCAATCCAAAGCTCAAGTGGAATTCGTACATATGATTCATCGTTAAAAATGCAGGGAAAATGGTCGATTTTCACTACTGCACCAGCAAGTATCTGACTCCTCCTAATTTACAAAAAACAGATCCAAACGAAAATGGAATACTGGTGCCACGCGGGAGCTACCCAATTTTCACTTTCCATTCTCGATAGAGTCCAATATCATCTCCGTGTCCTTTCAGATTACAAATTATTTTCCACTCTGCAACCTCTTTCACAGACGCGACGTCGCAAGCCGCTCGCTGCTCTATCACTATTTCCACTTGTGTGTTCAGACGAACAACTACTCAGTTCCACTAGTCATAACCATCACGGTTAAGACCCGCCATGCCACGTACATTGTATCCCCCCCTTTGATAAGATGTGAGTTTCACTCAAGCATCTTTCCATGAAACACTTCCATGCCAAACTGACTCTCAAGTGTTTGCTTCCCGACCATTACAACATTAACCTGCTCTAGTTTGGACCGTTATCTTCCCCACACATTCGCATAAGCTGTGCCCCTTACTCTGAAACTTTCTACATCAAGTGGCCGTCGGGCTTTGTACAGGGTGAGCACTACTGTAAACAAATCAATAGTCTTCAACGTTACGACATATATGTACGTACATATTAACAACACACCTACATTACTGAACTTAATTGTGTGGAGTGATAGCTAAGAAACTCGTCCGACGGATCATTAAGAGTAAGTAATGAGTTAGGTCTTCAAATTGTGGCTGTGGGTCAAAACTAAGGTAAGTAAAGTCTTATATATTTACATTTCATTAAGCCTGAGGGTACATAAAAAAAACAACGTAGAAAACCATACTACAATTTATTCCGAAGAAAAACGCATAAAATTGTTAAAGGAATTTTAAATGTCTATATGTTTGGCAAAGAACTAAGCAAACTTTTTTGCTTCATTGTAGCTGATAAGTAGATTCAAAATATCTACTAATGTTTGTAACCATTCTACTTTGAACAAATATTAATAAAATGGTGACAAAAGAGATATGTACACAAATGTAAGAGACTAGCCAGCATTATGTTCTGTAAATTTTGTTTGTATAAAAGCCCTACGCAAAGGTGAATCCCCTGACCTTCTGTCAAAACAAAATCTCTCTCTATATATAACAAAATGTAAAATAATTTATTTTAGGCCCCGACATGAGCGAGTTGACCCTTGTGCCGATTCTGTGTGCTGCCTTGATATAACAAATCTTATAATCCAGTTCTCTTTATAACAACCTCCACTCATTCGACATTAGGAAGGTTTGACACTATCTTTCGAGTGACTTGATTTTAGGGAACGCTGAACATCGAAGAAGAATTTGCTTACGTGAAAATGCAAATCCTTTGTACCCGACTTTAGAGATATCGGCTAGAGTTAAAAGGCGCGCACACACACACACACACACACACACACACACACACACACTTTTTTTTAATGCATGCAAAATAGAACGGATATAAAACAAAGTAACCAGAGGAATAACAAAGAGGTGAAAGAAGACTAATCAGAGCAATTTGGTTAAAGAAGGAAAATGATGATGATGATGATGATGATTAGATAGAGACAAAGACAAAAACAAAAAAGAGAAAGTGGAGAATGTTATGAGAAAAGAAAGGTTAAAATATATCAAAAAATACTAACAGAATGGAAAGAAAACCGGAATAATTGAAACAAAATAACACTAGAGAATCATGTTTACACAATGTCTTGATGAAGAATAATGTCTAGAAAGAACGAAGAGTTCAGGCAATATGACAAAATATACAACAGAAAAATGGCACAATAACTTTAGATAACATTATTTATAAGTGAATGTTAAAAAAAGGAAGAGTAATAAAAATGAGACAGAAAGGGTTGAATTTCCCAACTAATTGCTACTAATACTATAAGTAATAATGTGTTTTTTACATTATCCTAAATGGAGAATTGTATATTCTAAAAGAATTCATGGGAAAACTAAAAAGTACTTATAAAACAGAACCTTTTATGGATGATGCTAACCTCAAGGAGAGCAAAACTTTACGCTTTCTTAGTTTAATCTTTTCTCCTGACATGAAGTGGAGTGATTATATTGAATTAACTACTAAGACTACTGCTAGGATGGATGGTTCATTGTGCCGTATAAGACAATTTTTTTCGTCAATTATAAAACTACCATTCGTCCGTTCATTGAAAATTGCTGCCATATCTGGATTGCTATTTCTTCTATACTTTATATATTGACATTCTTGACAAAATTCAAAGAAGGATTTGTAATGTAATCGATCTTAACCTGATACCTCAACTTCTGTTACTTTCTCACCGAAGTGACGTCGCTTTCCTCTGTCTCTTCTACAAATATTTTCATGGCAATTGTTCTGATATGGTTTCCTCCTTGGTGCCTCGATTGTATTGATTTAAGCGTGCTACAAGATTGGCAACTAGATTTCACAGTTTTACTGTTGAAGTAGCTAAATGCAACCGTCAATTTTATTTTAATAGTTTAATTTCTCGCATTTCTCGCATGTGTAATTCCTTTCTTATTCCTTTCATCTCTGTCACCCACAAGTTTAAAAAATTTAAATGTATCGCCAATCGCAATCATCATCTGGCTTTCTAATTTATGTTCTTTTATTGTCCTTCTCATTCCCTTTCACTCCCAGTATCCCCTTGCATCCTAGTACTTTTATTGCCTTGTTTGGGGTGAAATGATTTAAAATAATATAATAGCAGTATATATTTTCACAAAGCTACATATTAACAGATATGAATGCCGTTCCAAGAGAACTACGTGTTTCCTTAGCTGATAATACAAATGGAAATACTTCTAAAATCGTAGGAATGAGTGAAGAAATAAAGCAATCTTTGAAATCATAATAATAATAATAATAATAATAATAATAATAATAATAATGAAGGAATTTTATACGAGCATCCTCTAAACCGTCTAAATGCAGTTGTAGCAATGAAACATAGCATTTTATATTATACCGCACCATACTGGTACAAAATGAACTTCTTAATTTACTTAACGTCAGTATAAAAGATGTAATGCTATCATAACCTTTAACAGCTTTAATAGTAAAATTCAATGTGAAAACTTACAGATCAACAGTGGAACATTTTATGATTTCTCTGTCACACTTCTGTAATGTGTGATTACTTGTTTTAAACGAATTAAAAAAAATATTATTTGTAAGTCATTTTCAGTAGGTTTAGTAATAATGTATTCTAAATGAATGATTTGTAAGAGAGCCAAAACTGATAATGAGCTAGAAGTTATTTGAGGAACAGTGAAGAAATTTATCGGGAAATTTGGTTCGAATAGGTGTTAATGCAACCTTTAAAAGAGGGACATTTGTGCATACAACAGCTATAAAATGGTAATCATTATTATTGGAAGAAGTTTAGACATGTCTCGGAAACAATCAAGAACAATGGGACCCAGCACGAATCATCAAAAGAAAAAATAACAAAGAATACTTTAAACAACAATGAATGATAAACAAAAAAATGTATGTGTATTAATTTATTTTGAAATTATTAGATCCTCAACAAAAGTTATAGTTAAATATTCTATTATTGTGATAATTTATAACCTTGTGGAAACACAGAAAACAGATCGAAAGACCAGAAAACACCAATCATATATAAAACATATAGCAAAAAAAGTAGGACAGCTGGAGGAAGAGGACAAATCAAACTAGAAGATACGTACAATATCCAGAATATATGTCTTGAATGAGATATCGTGAAGAAAAAATCATTAGAAGTTAGAGTCTGTTTGCTACTATGAAATCCTAACTTCAATAATCAAAGGAAATGAATGTATCAAACTTAATCTGCAAGTAAATGATGGAAGAGAAAGAGAAATACTAACAGAAGAGACCAAATTAAAAAAAAGAAAAAGAAAAATTCAAGTCTTAACCAAAGGAAAAATTAAATAGAAAGAAAACTCTAACATTTCCAATATACAGTGCAATGACAAGATCATGATATTGATAAACATCACACCCATTAGCGGTTGCGGAACTATGGATTAAAACCAGAAATAGAAACGTATATTCTCGCAACGGAAGATCAAAGCCCACTCGGATGATCTTACCAGGCACGGATTTTAAGGAATGGTGTACCGATTAATGCTTATTAGAGTCTATCAATCGTTAGATAAGAATGGTGAAGCCCAGGTCGTTGTTTTGGATATATTGAAGGCGCTTGAAAAGGTTTGGCATACTCGTCTTCTTAGCAAGTTGACAGGTTATGGTATTTCTGGGCAGATTCTTTGAACTGATTCAGTCTTTCTTATCAAATCATGAAATGAAATTTGTCTTGAATAACCATTCTTCTAGATTTTTTTGTCCAAATGCAGGTTTTTCCTCACCGCTCTATTCTTAGACCTACGTTGCTTCTAATTTTCATAAATGACTTTCCTGATTTCATCAGTTCTCAACTAGGTATATATGCTTTATATAATTTTCATAAATGACTTTCCTGATTTCATCAGTTCTCAACTCGGTATCTATGCTGATGACACAACTATTACCCCCCCTGTCTTAATAGTAAGGCTGATCTGTTCAATAAAGTTGGATTGGAAGCTGATCTAAAAATGACCTACAATATGTTGTTAAATGGGACAATAAGTGTTTTGTTGACAAAAACAGAACCGCTCTCTTTATTCTGATCATAAAGATAATGTTCATTTTTCCATTCTAACTCTGTTACGAGTTCTATTCGTAAAATCCTAGAAATAAGTTTCATTGTCATCGCTATGAAGATCTATTGTAATGTATTTCCGTTATTATTTTTATCCCCACATAGTCTGAGGTTGACAGCACCTCTATTACAGTCCCATCTAGTCCTGCTGCTTTTGTTTCTCTTCCTCTTTGCCAGTGCCGATCTCATCACATAATAATAATACTACATGTTTTTTTTTTTATTTATTGTCGGTTTCCCGCCTCTGTTTTCATGAAAGAGCTCTCCGATATATTCGTTCCAACATTATAGTGTCTTTTTTTTCTCATGAGTGTTCCCTTTTTAGATTATATGTCTTCTCGAAGAGCGCGTTTTCTATCCTGCTATTTTTTTATAAATCTTTTTATGCATGCCTGCCATGTCTATGTTCTCCTGTGTTTCATTAAGTAAACTTTTCATGACTAACGAAACAACAGTTTGCCTTAAGATATTCAGAAAAATAACTGCAAAATATTGTATTGTCTTAGAAAAAGAAGTAAATGTGAAAATCGAGAAAATCGTAAAAACTAAAGAGTTTAAACATTGAATAGAAAGCAGGAAAGAGAAAAATAACAATTGAAGCCACAGACACAATCAAAGAGAAAATCGAGGTGCGGAAAAGAAATTGAAAAACATGATTCGTTGTATTGAGTATAGCAGAAGTAAACAAGATTTAGTCGTGAGCAAAAACAATGAAACTGTGGAGGTGGGGTAACGGAGGATAATTTGGCTGTAAGATTAAGCAAAAATCAAGAATGAAAGAGAACAATCATAAAAATATAATGTAATGAACTGAAAAGTATTGAATAGTTTTTAAAAGAAAAAAGTTAATTTACTGGAAAATAAAACTATTTGGTTTACTTTTCATTTTTTGTTTCTTCATTTTGTATTTGTTAATTTTGTATTTCGTTTAAAGATATCTTACTTTATCTGGGCCTATCTTTTCTTTTCTTAATAACTTCATTCATTTACATTATTCTTCTAGATAACATAAATCGTTCACTGATAACGCCTTGAAATATTCTATCCTTTTTACAACTTTCTTATTTTATTGTTTTTTTTATACAAGGTTTTACTGTTTATTTGGCTTTAATTTTCTCTTCTTCCAAGTTTGTTAAAGCAATTATGCATTTCAGGTTATGTTTCATTATTTACTTTATCTTTTTTCCTTTGTCATCCGCTTATATGTTGCTAAATATTTTTCGGAGCATTTTCATTTTTTTAATTAATTATTAAATCATCTTCCTTTTTTAAGGTTTCTTCTTTGAATTTCTTCATTTGAATATTATTTCATTCTTTGTGCTTAATTTTCTTTTTACTTTCATTCTGAATTTCACTGCATCTTTTTCTTTTTTCTTTGTTTCATTCTAATTAAACTCATCTGTTGCCTCATCAGCTGGAATTTCAATCTTTTAATATTTACATCTGATCGATGACGTTTTCCTTACGAATCACCAAATATTATACGGCCATGAGTTATCCTCTTGATTTTATTACAGAAATGAATGCAAATATAGTAATTCTCCGTCACATATTCATTCATGGAGAAATGGTCGTTAGATCCGACATGCTTTAGATCAACCCGGCCAGGGAGTATATCGTAGATCCATCAAAGTCGAATAGTGCCTTAATATCGCAAATCATTATCAAACTCTCGAAACATTCATATCAGCTCAATTTTGTATCCTCACGTAGACAAAGTAATTTCTAAAGAAATGAAGAATTGTTATTTATTTATCCATCAGCTTTTATTACTGAAACGTTATTTTTAATGGATACTCGTATTTGAGTAGACGCTTTGGTTATCTATTAAACAGTATATATATATATTTATTTTTGTTTACTAGTTTGAATTTTTTAATTTTTTTAATTAAAGAAAGTTTATAATAAGTTGGATCTAATGCCGGTTTCTTCTGCCAAGGCGGGTGCAAATTCACATCCTGCTTGAGGGCGCATACTTTTCTTTAACAAGATTTAACGAATATTCAAGTTGGTCGACGAAAGTAAATATACTGTTTCATAAATAAACGGAGAGTTTTCAATTATGTGTATCCACTAAAAATAACATTGAAATTTTAAAATCTGCCGGATTAATAAATAAATACGCATCCCTTCTTTAGAAATTGCTTTGTTGACTTTAGTAGATATGAATGTTTCGAGAATCTGAGAAGGATTTGCGTCTATAAAACACTATTCATAGTCATACGATAATTATAGTTATAAGATAGACTCTTATAATTAAAAACAAAAATATTGATATATGCATGTTTCTTTCTAAAACACGCACATTCTACACATGATTTGAAGAAATATTCCACGTCACAATATGAAAATCAATGAGCCTTATCTACATATATTAATCAAGTAGAAATTCGTAGTTTCCATTAAATTAGATATTTATACGAACATAATGCTATATTAAGCAAAAAATATCAATTATTTTTCTTGTATGTGCCTTGTTCTCTCCGGATGTTGGTAATTATGGCTCTCCACAATTTCTCGTCCTTTATTGCTCTTTTTTAAAAAAAAAATTGTTATATCTCCTAAACCTTTTTCTACCACCCACTTATAAGAATTCGTTAGATATATTATAAGCTATTTTCTTCTGTTTTCTGTCGCTTGTGCCTTCAATTTGTAGAATATCAAAGAGCCTAGATCAATATGTAAAATACTAAAAACATAATTTATTATGGGATTTTGCATTAATAGTATATTCTTCTGTTGTTTACATTTTGGTTAGAAATATCTGACTAGCTTTTTTTTTCTTTCATAAGAGATCCTGAATCCCCTAAAGTCATGAATATCGTAATTATATATATATATATATATATATATATATATATATATATATATATATATATATATATTATATCGTATGAAGACTTGAATATGCTAAAATTTCTACCAATGTCGGATGTTTAATAACAATTTATATTGCGAAAATATTGACACGTTTAAAAATATCTGACATTTTAATATTATCTATAATGCAACAAGTGCTTTTGCCAATGAAAATTCATTTGCTTTGTACTACTTATTGATCTTCTCTGTTTGCCACAATTAATTACTACCGAGTAGATTGGTAGGTAACATAACACAAAGAGAAATGATGTTCCTCGTTCAAATATTTTATATTGTCTTCACCTCCTTTTCTATTGATTATTCTTTTCTCGATTCATCAACGTTATTAATTAACGAAATATTTTTTAATGCATTACCTACGATCTCGATAATAACAAAGGACAAGGAATGATGGAAAATATACGACGTGTAATGATATCTTTTATTAAATTCAAGATGGAAAATATACGACGTGTAATGATATCTTTTATTAAATTCAAGATGGAAAATATACGACGTGTAATGATATCTTTTATTAAATTCAAGATGGAAAATATACGACGTGTAATGATGTCTTTTATTAAATTCACGATGGAAAATATACGACGTGTAGTGACAGTTTTTATTAAATTCATGATAGAAAATATACGACGTGTAATGATATCTTTTATTAAATTCAAGATGGAAAATATACGACGTGTAATGACATTTTTTATTAAATTCATGATGGAAAATATACGACGTGTAATGATATCTTTTATTAAATTCACGATGGAAAATATACGACGTGTAGTGACAGTTTTTATTGAATTCATGATGGAAAATATACGACGTGTAATGATATCTTTTATTAAATTCACGATGGAAAATATACGATGTATAATGATATCTTTTATTAAATTCACGATGGAAAATATGCGACGTGTAATGACATTTTTTATTAAATTCATGATGGAAAATATACGACGTGTAATGATATATTTTATTAAATTCACGATGGAAAATATACGACGTGTAATGATTTCTTTTATTAAATTCATGATGGAAAATATACGACGTGTAATGATATCTTTTATTAAATTCACGATGGAAAATATACGACGGGTAATGATATCTTTTATTAAATTCACGATGGAAAATATACAACGAATAATGATATCTTGTATTAAATTCTTGATGGAAAATATACGACGTGTAATGATATCTTTTATTAAATTCTTGATAAATTTAAAATTTAAATAAATTGTAAAATGACGTTAAAAATTATTCCGTATTGAAAATTTGATTTCAACTTTTTAAATTCCAACTTTTTCTATTGCAACAAAAATGAAATAAATAAGTTTATTTTCAAAGAAAATTATAAAAAGAGAAATTGGGAAACCATAAATTCCGCTTTTAGCCTACCTTCATGGTCCTTTGAACATTTTGTATGTCGACATCTGTGAAATGAAGATTATTCACGTACAATTTAAGAAACTGATAGGTTTGAAATTCATTGATTATATTTTCTCTAAGGATTTATGATCTATTATTGAAACTATATTTGAATTGACATATATAAATCAACATTGTATACATTGTAGAGAAACATTCATGAGTTAAAATGAAAATGGTTATGAACTATTTCGCAATCTTGTTGGTCATTGAACAGAATAGCGTAACGTCAAACTATTAAGAACAATTTTAGTTTAATTAATTTTCAAATCTAAGAAAGAAATCGAACTAAAATTCAGGATAGTGTGAAATCATTATTTATTCCATGATGGTGTTTCGATGTATAACATTTTTGCCCACCATCAAATATTACACGCAACAGGTGAAATAACTACATTTTTTTTTACATCATAGGTAGTTGCTACGTTAGTTGTCAGAAGAATACACAGTGTTAACTTCCTTTCACATCAATTCACATTCATTGCTCTAGTTAATATTAAACTTTGAAAAAAGCGTCGTGATATCAAACAATTGTGAGGTGTCATATTCTCTGATAATGTATATTTTTATTTTACTATCATATATATTTATTTGTAATTCAAGGAAATTTTACGCCTTCTTTAATAATTACATTCATAGAATGTTATATATTAGAAGAATAAGTAAAGTTTTTTAAATGCTTTTGGCTAAGTTATTTTTTATGTTACTGGGTTAATACATGGTTAAATTGCGCTTACTTACTAAAATGTAATTCATTTAAAAATATAATTCAACAATAAGAAAATCATTCACAATTTGACAAATGATTAAATATAGAGGCAGTAAGAACGTTCATGCTATCTTTGTGGTTGTGTTGATGTCGTGTGGTTTTATTCTTTTGCATTGTTAGGAGGTAAATTCGCCTTAAACTTTCTATAGATAAATATTACAACAGAATATAAGATCAAAGAAAGTTTGGCTGCTATTTATTTTATTTTGCTTTGGAAAAAATCATTTTAGATAAAGAAACAACCCAAGTTTTTTTTTTATTATTATTGAAGATATTGTTGTATTTGTTGTTACAATGATATTGATTTTGCTGTTATTGTTGATTCCGTTAATAAAAATAATAAAGCAATATTTTCCATTTTACGTTGTTGCAATCAAGCATCAATAAAACATTAAATAGAAAAGAACACTTCAAATATCTTGGAGTAATGGAGGCAGATTCGATTAAAGAGAATTAAAGAAAGAAAACGCAAGAATATATCAGAATAACAAGAACTATTCGATTCAATATCAGAACATGAATGCTATAAACATAAGAGCAATATTCACCTGAAAATATACGAGACATTCCCAAATTGAATAAAAGACAAACCGAGGTTTCTGAATCCGAACACGAGGAAACTAAGGACTATACACAGCGTTTGGCATCATGGAAAAAATATAATGACAGAATTAAAAGCTAAGGTAGAAAACTGACCAGAAGTGGACGTTGAATAAACTTGAATCAATTTTTCAATAGAGATGTGCTTTACACAAGACACCGGAAAAATTGTACAAAAAGGATTAATTTTAGATGAGGAAACTTTAAATGACAAAAAGGCACAAATGGGAAGAAATATCATGAATATTTCAAGAGACAAACAAAATCATTTGCAGAAGGAATGAGATGAACATGACTGTGCAGCGGACACGTGAATAGAAAAATGGAATATTTAATAATAAAAACAGATATATGTGTAGCAAAATAAATCATACTAAATAGAAATAAGTTATTTCAGATAGTGAATCTTAATTCGCAGATAACAATAACGAAAGTACCAAGTATTTATATATGTGCACAAAATGAATTCAGAAGATTTCAAACATTTAAAGCCAAATCGATAGCAAGCATAGGCTGAAGAGAGAGCGAGCGAGCGAGCGTGTGTGTGTGTGTGTGTGTGTGTGTGTGTGTGAGAGAGAGAGAGAGAGAGAGAAAATAATAACATAAATTTGATAAGTTTATACATAATGTGGATAAAGTTTAAAATGTTTCGTATAAACTGTTTGGTTGAAAGGTTTCATTACATTTTCGTATTCTGGTATTTGTCATCCATGCACCCGCAAAACAACGCTTAGCCGATCAGCCATTAGACTGTAAAATTTCTAAAGTTTTCCTTTTCCTACCATGACTATAATAGTATTCATTTCTTTAAACTCCTTGTTGGTTTAGATGCATTCAACAAAGTGTTATGGTGCAATGATTAGCAAGCTTGTCTCGCTAGAAAAATTACGACAGATTACTGAATTAATGTAGTTGAAATTTCTAGGGTATATATCATGGCAAATTTGATACTCACAGGTCATATTGAGGACAAAAGTGAAATAAAGCGCATAATCTACCTATGGAGCTTGCGTAAATGTCTAGCAGTTTAGGAGATATAGTAAAGAAACAAACTTTACTAAGTGCTATATAAGAGAGGACATTGTAAAAAGCCATACCGCTAATGTCCTGAAAGATCAGGCTGTTTTTAAACTATCATCTTGTCGCATTGTTCTTCACTCATCAGTGTAAAATTGAATTAATTTTCTTATGCATAATTCTACATCTGAAGATCAGCTTGAGTCAGTTATAATTATGCCTTAAATCCAATATTCCACCAAACAATCAACAAATTTTGATTGCTTTCTTTTCACCAAAATGATCACAGACGCAATAAAGATATTCCACCATCGATAGGGAATTTCTAGCTGTTGACCTGATATTATTGCATTTTAAACAGATCGAAGACAGGAATGCTATACTATTAACTAACCAAAGAAAACCTGTTTGTAATGCTTCCAAGCCGAATTTCACTGAAATCTAACAGGCAACAACGTCACCTCTGTTTTATAAGTGGATATGTCAGTGATATTTCACAGATAGTCAGAATAGAGTAGCTGATTGCTTATCCCAACCCTTAATGCAGTTACTACTGATGTATGTGATTTGCAGGAAATAGTGAAACACTAAGCTACTTATGAAGAAATTAAGCACTTTCATTATTAGCTGAAGCCATACACTATGGATAAGGATTAAACTCCTCTATGCGACGTGTCATTAGACTTTCCATGACGTCTCGTATGATCTCAGAAAATCAGTCTGCATAATCTATCACACACTAGAATATCAGTTCCATAAAAATGATAAGATCGAGGTACTACTGAAACGAAATCTGTTCCCATCCAGGATATAAGGCCACTGATAGTGGACTTATTAGAAACCAAGCGATAGTTTCGAAGCATATCTTTCGATATGTATATGACGAGATGGAAATTCTACCTAAATCAGAATTCATGAAGTAATTTTATATATTCTATGATGCTGCCAGAGCCGACATGAGCGATCCACACAGTTTCGGAAAATTGCACATAACACATACCTCCTCCTAGCATATTGCTTTTTTAGTGTAATTAGAAATTCTAGATAAATACAAAGAAAAAATAATTATTTTCGGTCTTGATTTTGCATCTCGGCTTCAGTCAGATAGCTTCCCTTTGCCTTTTCTATAAATATTTACATGACAATTTTTCTGATGCGCTTTCCTCTTCGGTACCAAGATTTAATGAATGTAAGCGCGTTACTAGATTGGCAGCAAGGTCCCACTACTTAACAAGTTGGAATATGCTAACATTTTCTTCTATCGCACTTCTCGCTTATGGAAATCTCTCCCGGATTTCAATGCAATGCCAATCGTTATCTTCTGTCTTCTTAATTCCTGTCCTTTTATTGTTCTCTCTCCTTAATAATGTTTTCTCTTTCTCATCTTATCTCACAATCAGTAGCTCTTTGCGTCTTAGTGGCTTCATTGTGTTGCTTGTGGTGAAATGATTAATATATATACATACATACATATATATATATATATATATATATATATATATATATATATATATATATATATATATTTTTTGTTTTTGTATGAATGATTCATGAATTTATAATATATATATATATATATATATATATATATATATATATATATAGTTTATGCAAATTTAGGTAATCCGTATGGGTAGACCTGAGGAGGATGATATCCAGAGAGCTCAATGTAAAATTCAGAGCAGTTATGTTTGAATAAAAGACAGACCACGTTAAGATTCCATGTAATAAGCTATTTCACCATAACCCCTTTAACAGGGTTCTGGATCATAAGACTTTACTTCCAAAAGCTGAAATGAAAAATGAAAAGAAATTCACACGTTTTTTACGGACCTCATCAAGTATACGCAAAGTTAACGAAGTGAGGAAGTGAGGTGGGAGAGAGGATATGAGTGTGTCATATGTATCATTTTAGTTTCCTATTTTAACCCCAGTGTGTCGGTTGGATGTTGCTCAAATTTAACGCGTCTCGTTTCTAGATAAAGGTGGTTAAGGGGTGAATGATAAGAACGACATTAAAGGAAGAAGTTACAACAACCCCAATAAATTACACGACAGGTTTCATTCAAATTCTTAGACGCTGTCAGTTCGCGTTACTTTAACGTACATATTTGGGAGGTTAAGGTTTGATAAATATCTAAATTTTAAAACAATCTACGAAGGAATTAATTTGAAATTCGGTAGAGTTTTGGGTATTTTCTATGAAACAGTCGATTGGAAAAATCCATAGACAGAACATTGAAAGAGCAATCCAATTTATATATATATATATATTTGATTTTTGTTCATTAAGTAACCTCGTGGTTGATTTATGTACCCAGTTATCAACAGTTATTCCCATTTAAATAATTTTATTCTCCCCACTGGGGTAGTATCTTTCAATCTCAACTAAAATACCAATCTAAATTTTCCCTTCGTGCTATTTAAAATTCACTTCCAATTGGAGAATATTAGAGGAGAAATTTGGAACAGATGTCACTAGCAAAAAATTAGGCCCTTCTTTTACAATTTCTTATCTACACATGTCTTAAACCCCTATTTGTAACCAAATACCTACATCTTCTTATATGCCTATGAGTTCCTATATTCACCTACACACACATTCACACGAAACGATATATGTATATTTCCATCTTTACACATATACACCTGCAGAGAAAACGCACATCCACATGTCTCCATACCTATCTCCATATATACTTATACTTACATATATACATATACACACAAGGACATCTGCATATCCATATATACTCATACGCACATATATATATTTACACATCCATACGTATACACATATACACATACATACACACACCCATATATGCATACATATGAATGAAGTTGTTTAGACAGTGAAGTACAAAACTTACAGCGTTCTTTAATTTTCGGTTCTAATAATAGAAATAATTTTCTTACAATTTTTTACAGATTTCATCACTAGCGCCTGCTTAAATTAAATTTAATGTAAAAAAAAATTAATATGGTCAAAGTCATTGTAAAAAGATACTTTTGCTGGTATAGCGCTTTACTAAGCGTAGGATAGAACACACATTTCTCAGTTGCCGTTAATCTAGTGAAACAAGCTTGCTAACCATTACACCAGGTTTAAAACGATTTTTTAAGCGTAGCACAAGTCCGAAAGTCTGGAACATCCCCAAAGAATGTTGAAGTTCCCAAGTGCAGCTTGTTCCTGTCAATATTTAGTTTCTATTATTCACCTTGAACATTGATGGTTCTTGAAACGAGACGCGTTAAATTTGAGCAACATCCAGCCGACACACTGGGGTTAAAATAGGAAACTAAAATGATACATATGACACACTCATATCCTCACTCCCACCTCACTTCCTCACTTCGTTAACTTTGCGTATACTTGATGAGGTCCGTAAAAAACGTGTGAATTTCTTTTCATTTTCATTTCGGCTTTTGGAAGTAAAGTCTGATGATCCAGAACCCTGTTAAAGGGGTTATGGTGAAATAACTTATTACATGGAATCTTAACGTGGTCTGTCTTTTATTCAATATTCAATATATATATATATATATATATATATATATATATATATATATATATATATATATATAGTATTTATGCCTGTTTTGAGATCTATCTATCTATCTATCTATCTATCTATCTATCTATCTATCTATCTATCTATCTATCTTGTTAATATTCTTCATTCCTTAATGTTCGTAGCTTCAGTCTGTTAGTAATTCAAATTATACAAAATCAAAATTTAGATATCGTTTTGGGATGAGCGTCTTAAATTATCAAAAAAAATATTTTTACCATCATCATAATAGTTTCAGAATTCATCGCATATATATATAAGAAAAGTAATTCAAATAGCAATTTAGACCTTATTTCATAAGGATTTAAATTGTAATACATATATATATATATATATATATATATATATATATATATATATATATATATATATATATATATGTGGAGTTATAACGTAGAGGCGGTGCATATAAATAGGCAATTATTAAGATGCATCTAAGACGGAGATCATAATCAAAGACTTTTCTTATATTTGCCAGAGATTATACATATTTCTTGGAAAATTATTTTGAAATTGATGATCTTTTACTTGTGTTATTCTTTGGAAATGGAATGTACTTAAATTAACTTGCACATGAATTTAAAGTTCGTCTAAAAAAGTAATGTTTTAATCCTACTGGAAACCAAGAGAAAACCACGATGCATCAATAACTTCTAAGATGATGAGATGAGGCTTCGAACGAAATAAGATATCGAAATTGCTTCGATAAAACTTTAGAAATTAATTAAATTTTCATTTCAGTGAGCAGTGGTTTGAACAATGTTCTTACCAGTGCCAGCCATATAAACATGATATTAAAAGAAATAAAAATGTAAATGTAAAGAATACTATGTACTAAATATAATTGAGAAAGCTTTACGAATAACTTTACCGATAATGTTGAACGAATTAAGGTTATTACCTGAAGTAATTACATTACGACTGTCGCAAATTCTCTTCAGTTCTTAGGTTATTTTATTGAAACGAACTTCGTTCTTGCATTCTGAAAACCTATGATGAAGCCGTATTTCCGATAACTATTTTTCCAAATCATTCATTTTGGTTTGAAAAGTAAACACATATTCTAGTATTTTACCTCCACACTTTTTGAGAGTAAATGTTCAGATCAGGAGTTTTTAAAACATATCAGCAAGTGTCAATACTTCTTTGATGCATCCGCGTGTTCATAAAATCCATAGTATTCACGATTTGTTTAATTTCTGAAGGAAATCTTTCTTCTGTAGAATTTTTTCGCAGACTATTAATCTCAATTTAAAATGACAACCTTCATTTTATTTTTTACTACTACTCCATAACTAAACATTCTTAGCTCACGTATTTTCTTCCTTCTAACTTTCCTTCACTTGAACACACATTTTATATTTGTTTCATTTGGTTTGTTATACTTATCTACTACAGACAATCCATCGATCAAAATACCCTCGTAAATTCTTGTCTGATATATTTCCCGACTTCACACTAGTTGCTCTGTCTCTTTATAGATCTTTACAAACAAAGAATTAATTTCACTTCAGCAGCCTTTTACCAAACAGAATTTAAGCAGCCTCCTTAAAATCTATTAAGAAGACGTTCCAAGAATAAGTAAAAATTATATAAACATAAAAAAGAACTTCCTTATGCAACACATTCTATGTAATCATGTTGCATTTAAACTGTCTTGAGAGAAGAGTGATTGTCCATTTTATTTTCCATGGTTTTGAATTCAGAGTAGTCCTTCTAATCTAGTTGCCACTAGATTAGATGGTCCAGTCTACCCTACTTTTCAGCCTATAGATGTAGTGCTTAGCGATGGATTGATGCATTTTCCATAGGCGTTTAGGTGAGAGGGAATGTATCTGATGAGACAGGAACTTTAATTCGGCTTTGTTATTCCACGTTCCTCGCATTAACTCTGTAAAGATACAATGTCAAATCGCTTAGTACTTTTTTGAATACTAAGCATTTTGACGCTTAATATGTTTCGTGTTTTTAATACTGATTTTAGTTGTTTTTTTTTTCAAACAAAATTGTTCTAATGAACTAGTCTCTTTTCTTTTTACGGATTTTCAAAACTGGATATAAGATGTAGTCCACGGGGGGAAAAGAATACCCCATTGGGGCACGTTCATTTTCATGGTTTCTGTCTTGACTTTTTGTAATCTCTCGGACTCGCTTGTTACACACACACACACACACACACACACACACACACACACACACACACACAAGCACATTCTTATTATAGCTATTTTCACTTTTTTCCTTTTCGTCACATGTAATTCTTTTGTTAATACATGCATTGTCGTTTTTATGTTTATATTTTATGTTGTAATGTTATTCTTTTTTACTTGGACTCGCATCGAGTCCGACAATCTTGTTTGTGGGATAAATTTTCAAAATCTCCAAAATGTTTGATTCCCGCAACATAATGGTGACTAAATATTTCCCCAAACATACCAGCTATCCTGCAACAACATATTCACCACGCCTTTATATAATTCAGTTATATTTAAGTCAACTTCAAACAAAATTTAAGTGCCATGTAATTTAAGCGCCATATGTTTAATTTGAAGACGATAATAGCTTTTATTATTTTGACACTTCTACTCGCTGTTAATGTTATTTATTTTTTTCCTGAAGTTCATGTTATAGTGAAGTTTCTTGTATTTCCTTGTTATTTTTTTTTTAAATTAAGAAACATTTCTTGTACGTCGTTTATTGTTTTACTTCTTTTTCATGGACGTGGTTGGTCGGTTTCCTGTATTTTTGTTTCTATCTACTTCTTAGTAAGTTCCTTAATCCCGGTATATATATATATATATATATATATATATATATATATATATATATATATATATATATATATATATATGTGTGTGTGTGTGTGTGTGTGTGTGTGTGTGTGTGTGTGTCTGAGTGTATGTGTAAATTCAGATTTTATTTAGAAACTCACTCTTTCCAAAATACAACTGGTATTAACCGAACAAAGATTCATATCAAATTTTATGTTGAAATTCCAACCTCCTCTTTTTCATTCACACTTGTAAAATGACCCTTAGTATGAATTCAACCCTTTTCAGTTATAATCTAAATAACCAGATAGACAATATGCTCTAAACTCGGTTGGCAACCAAAGAAGGAGAATTTTAAACTATGGAAAAAGCAATGGACACGTTTATATCTCTCAAAAACATGGTAAGTCACATATATTAAAGAAAAGACATGACATTAAAAAATCCTCTTTGCCTCTTATGCAGACTTATATTTTCAAATGCATTCGATTTTCCACATGGTGAATATCATCATGCAATACACGACTTGCATACAATGAGATATTTTTGGAGAATTAAACGATTCAGCCTAACTTATTCCTGTAACCCAATTAGATCAAATGAACAAAGCAATGAACATAAAGATCATGGAATTACTTAAAAGAAAAGTTTGTAATATTCAGCAAGAACAACTAAAAAATTATAAATTTGAAACTAGAAAAAATGTTTTGGTTATGAAGATGTTTTTTTGTGTATGCCATATTCAAATGATGCTTCATTTATGAATTTCCATCTATTCAGGTATCTATAGATTTTGCTTTATCGAAAACATCAAAATTATCTATATTTATTCCCTGCTTAGAAAAATGAAAGCTTCTTCAAGAATAGAATAATTAAATAGGTTGTTTTATGAAATTCCCACCAGAAATAAAATTACCGCGTTAAGAATCAATATTCTAATGTTACTCAACAAATTTAGATTGAAGTAAATACTAAGGGATATATTCCACAAATATAATATTTAATTTGTGAATTGAGCGAAAAAGAAAGGATTGATCCGCAATGATTTAAAAACAGGAATTTTATACGTCGTAAATGAATATTATATTAAAAAGAAATATTAGACGAAGCTGATTTTTCATCTAAAATTTGCTCAGAATATTGAGAATTGATGGTAATATGTGAACACATACATGGTAATGTAAAGGAAGATACAGTGAATAAATTTTAAAGAATGTAATTATGTGTACAAGAGAAGTTAAGCGGGAAAATGGGGAACTCAAGCAAGAAAGAAAATCAGCGAAAGGAAACTCATTTTTGAATCATAGAGAACAGCTTGAACTCGTCAGACTCTAGTTTTGCTGAAATGAATCCCTTTTTTGAATAAATAATTAAAATGTATCCTTTTTTGTTTGTGTTTATTATTTGGAAAGTCTTCTTTATAAAGTGGGTTTTAGATACTCGTTTAACACAACTATTTTAATTCTTTTCACAATAATAATCATCATGTGCAGAAAGAGAGTGGGGATCAATAACTTTCAAGTGGAAATGAATATATAAATTTAATGATAGAAACAGAAAACACGCAAATGTACTGAAAAAAAGAATTTTGGCCCATCTGTAACGTGAACCGGGAAGGTACTAAGGCTATTGATGCCCAAACATTTCATGAATACGTGTTATCATTAAATGCCAAAAGAAAATGACCTTATTAATATTTTCAAGTACAAATTAATCCCACTATCAAGCTGAATATTCATAATAAACAGAAGATATGCCTCAGAGCTGCTATCACTATAACATAAGTATACGGGTTGATCTTTCAAAACCAAGAATTCAAGAATGCTTCAAGTGTTATAATGATCTTAGGACGTATTGAAAAGAGATCACATATCATTCTAATAACTCTGAGAGCTTCTAATTCATTTAGGCTAAAGTGCTAATAACTTTAATAGAATGCTACAAACCAAATTAAGGTAAGTCAGCATTCGTTAAGTATACCCGCTAAAGATGTCTTTATAATAATAATAATTATAATAACAATAACGATATTAATGATGATGATGATGATGACGATGACGATGAATATTGCCTGCTACTTTTACTTTTTCCTGAATCTTCGAAGATTTAATCTGTAATCCTTTGAGTCTAATCGAAAACCTTAATCCGATTTGTCACTTGATGTATGAATTACTCCCAGAAATGGCTTATGCTTTATGAAATCACAATCAAAGAACCCATCTAAAATGTAAATTTTAAATTGGCATTGATATTCTTAGCACTTACCAAAAATATATATATATATATATATATATATATATATATATATATATGGAGAGAGAGAGAGAGAGAGAGAGAGAGAGAGAGAGAGAGAGAGACAATGCACACGAAAAGAGTAGGACTGATAGTAAAATATATTTTTACACATGTATTTTTGAATGCCCTTCTATCTCTATATTTTTTAAATGCATCGATTAATATACGTATCTAGGGAAGCAGTTTCCAAAAATTAAAATCATATTAAATCTCTTTATTTTTCTTCTCTTCTCTTGTCTATTTGTATCTTGTATTATTATTTCTCAAGCAGTTCCACGGTTGTTCAACGTGACATAAAGTGGCAGATATGCAACAAAATAATATCCTAACACTATGGCTAGATATGACGAAATGCAAACAGAAGCTATGCAGAAGGAGAAGTATTTGATTGTGAGGTACATAGTTTCGAAACCAAAAATGAAGTTGTTTAGACAGTGAAGTACAAAACTTACAGCGTTCTTTAATTTTCGGTTCTAATAATAGAAATAATTTTCTTACAATTTTTTAGAGATTTCATCGCTAGCGCCTGCTTAAATTAAATTTAATGTAAAAAAAAAGATTAATATGGTCAAAGTCATTGTAAAAAGATACTTTTGCTGGTATAGCGCTTTACTAAGCGTAGGATAGAACACACATTTCTCAGTTGCCGTTAATCTAGTGAAACAAGCTTGCTAACCATTACACCAGGTTTAAAACGATTTTTTAAGCGTAGCACAAGTCCGAAAGTCTGGAACATCCCCAAAGAATGTTGAAGTTCCCAAGTGCAGCTTGTTCCTGTCAATATTTAGTTTCTATTATTCACCTTGAACGTTGATGGTTCTTGATACAGATTCATTGTTTGATGAAACAGGTTGACGTTTGTAATCATCTCATTGAGATGTTTGTTTTGTTATATGAAGCACTGAGAGACGAGCAGATAGATCTCACGAAAGCTAGTTTACACGGAACTACTTTGTGTAAGAGACAAATTGCACTGTGTTAAGAACCATGAGAATTAGTACTTGCTTGTATCCATCTTAATCTTGGACGTAAACCTTGACCTTGGGTCAGTTACCAAGCAGAACCGGAATCGATAAATATTCAATAAATCAATTCAAAACCGTCTTTCTCTATTTGTGGCTTCTCGTTTATAACTTGGACTCACCCTGACACATGGCGCATTAGCACCTGAAAAGAAAATCATTCTTTTAAAACTCATCTCTATTTACACAAATCTTGTAAGAACGGTACTTGTCAATTCGTATCACTGAGCAATACTTCACCTTAACTCCACTCACTGCCTAAAGTATTCTTTATTCTATTTCACCGCCTTTTATACTTTTTCTTTTCTTCGACAAATACTTCAATTATGTCGTTGTTAAAGATGATTAATCTTTTCATTCAACAACTATAACCTAATATGTATTTTTTTACAATTATTTAAACAAAAAGAAACAACAATAAGACGACATTCTGATTAGTATTTTTCATGCTATTTCTGATCTCAATCTTTATTTCTCTCAACAAATATTGATTTATTTTCTGCTACAGCTCAGTTTAAATTAACGTGTATCTAAGAATTTATGAACAAATTCTGATTCTTTTTTTATTGTTATTGCAAGGTTAATTACAGAAATATCGCATACATATAAAAGAAATGAAGTAAGTAAAAGACAGAGCTGTGGGGAAAGTTGTAAATACTTACTGAGCGAAATATGGGTTGGACAGTTTCCGCACATCAGAATTCATCATTTGACCAGATTTCTACGTTGGAGCAAATCGGCTAAATGTCACATTTCTGAGTCTCTAGGCTAAACGCCTCTCAGAAATCAAGGCTGCCCACCTCAGGGCAATTCAATTTATAATTAGAAAAGACATAACAAGTTTCTTGTTATAAATTGATATGTAGCAAACATTAAAAACCTTTTGATATTTTTGGAAAAGATGTTTAGTCATATTATACTTGTTTAGTCATTTTTAATAATTCTACAAGAACATGTGATATATTTTCGAAATTCTTGAAAAGATTAGCATTTAAGATTAAATTTAAACAATATTTCTCATTAAAATTTATTTAAAACAAAAACCTATTGATTACGCTTAACGATATTTTATTTGAATCAGTAGTTAAATGTATGCAAGTCTAGTAAATGTTTACTTTTTTAAAAATATTTTGAAATAATTCAACTCAACAAAATAGAAGATTGTACGCAAATAGGCATAAATGAATAGGATAATAACAACTGCAACAATACGGTGAAAATAGGATAAACGTACATGAAAGATGGCAATAAACATACGGAAGAGCGCTACAAGTAAATCGAGAAAAAGAATCATTCTATGTAGAAATTAAGAGGGAAATCACGCCAGGGAAAGTTTATCGCGTATCATTATATTCAAGAATAAGGGCATATGAACAAATGACTTAAAAGGGAAGATTTAGAAAAAAAAAAAACCAAAAAAAAAAACACTAGATACCACCTCTGTAGAGATATATAGATAGAAAACGAGAGAGAGAGAGAGAGAGAGAGAGAGAGAGACAGAGACAGAGACAGACAGAGACAGACAGACAGACAGGCAGGCAGGCAGAGGGGATTATTTCAAAGTATTGTTAAAAATATTTCAAATTAACAATATTGAATAACAACTGATTATTATAATTTCAAACAGAGAATATATCAATATTACATAGACTATACTGATCTTAATGCGTGGAATTTTTGCTTCTTTGTGAATTACAAGTCAATGACAGGATCTATAACGCGTTTAAACAGATTAAGTCGCTTCACAAAATTAGCAATTCAGCGAAACAAAGTTAAAAATACCTGCTGTAAAGTAAAGTACTGTTTCCAAAAGAAACGACCACTTTTAATTATTGGATTTTTCTCTAGAAAAAAACTTAGTTTTTGTCTAGTGAAAGCCTAATGAACACCTGTGCTGCAACTTAACCTTATTAGAACAGATGCATATTGAAAAATATATAATATTTTTTTCATTTCCTTTCTAATTAAATTATTTTGTGAAATGGAATGTACTTTAACCTTTTAGAACACATTTTAAGATATCGAACTGCTACATATATATATATATATATATATATATATATATATATATATATATATACGTAAAAACACGCAATAAATATATATATATATATATATATATGTGTGTAAAACACGCAAATATATTCAACTTTGTATATATGTACGTGTGCATAGAACGATTCAAGATTACGAAAATATGTATAATTAATACGTGTGAATATATATATATATATATATATATATATATATATATATATATATATATGTATGTTTGTGTGTACGTGTGTATGTATTCAGTTTATAAAATTATATACAATGAAACAAACGTTGGCAAATGTACGCGTACACATGCTACCGTGCGTATATACGTATAAAGGCATGTTTATGCACATCTATCTATCTATCTATCTATCTATCTATCTATCTATCTATCTGTATAGAATGTGTGATAATTCTCGGCCCGACCTGACCAAAATTACTTTTACCACGACAGTTGTGCTTATTCAGTCAGCATTTCTAGTGTGCACCGAGAATTTTTCAGCACCGTCTTATAAAAATAAATAAATAAGTAAATGAACGAATAAAAAATAAAATAAAATAAACAAAGAAAGAAAGAAAAGAAAGAAAATCATCATCAAAAAGAAAATTATTTCCAAAGTATACTTTTTTATACAATATAACATATTAGATATTCAATTACACGAAGCCAAATATGTATGAAAATTAGTTGTGTCTGACGTTGTAGCATTTTATCGAAAATAGATGCAAAAACACAAATAAGTGCACACATACCTAATTATTGACCGATACAATAATTCTACTAGCCGTTGGCGGTAATGAACATAATGACCGATTCATTTTATTTCACAAGCTCAAAATCAGTTAAAAATGTTACTGACCTAAATACACAAAAGAAATAGAAAATTGCCGAATCCTGAAGAAGGATGCCGATTTTAGCCTGGGAACATTAGCGTTAATGTTAGTGGATAGTAGATATTATTACATTTTCAGTCTTCAGCCATCTTGTGAATTAGCAACACTCAGACATTTATAACGTCTGTGTTGCAATTTAGATTATATGGCATTCTGCGATAAGGTTCAGTATTACGAACTAGCTCAGTACAAACAGGTGTCATGCGACAGATAAACTAGTGCTACATTTATTTTATTAGAGCCGATTAAAATGGTCGAACTTTAGGCTTCAAGAGACTGAATTGTCATTTCAATTATGATGTCAATGTATGCCACTTAATATTACATTTACATAATGACAATCCATTATTTTCTACTTTTGGTATGCTTCACCGATAAAATTGACCTCGTCGTCATATTTGATTTCAGCTTTATAAAGTAACGATTTGTATATACATTTACCGTTTAATGGCCAGGATTTCCTTTTTCTGCAACTGCAATTCTTAGTTGCGGGATGCTGTTGTTCTATGTGGGCCCTACTGAAACCCATTGGAAATCGCGCTTCTAACACCATCAAACGATATTAGGTAATATCAAATATAGTAACCGTACTGCCCTCTGTACATTTTTTCTGGAAGCTAAAAAGCGAGAAATAAAACTTAATTATCACCTGGGAATTAGTATCGAAAGCTAGGCCCTTCAGCGGGAAAGGCAACAATTTTGACTTAAGTCATTTTGAAAAATATTAAAAGTCGTAATATCTTAAACAAAAGAAGTGAGTTGATTAGAACCTGCCTACCTAGAAATAAACTTTTACTCAAACACGTTGACCCAGGTTAATATAGTTCAGCCGGAACGGGTGTCCACATATAGTAGTACTGATATTATTTTTATTAATATTTTTACTTTTTGCTACTTTTACAACTATTGACCGTAACGCATTTAACATTTTTGTTAATCCATTATTTCCATTATCCTGTCATTACCATTTTTAATATGTAACTATTATTATTGTTCTGTTTTTGCTTTTTCTTTTATGTTTAGTTTTACTATTAGAAACGTGTTTATTTATTTACTTATCTATTTGCTTTTATTATATTTATTTTTAATTATTTACATATTTATATGTTCCTATATATATAAATATATAGTTCTTTTTTATGGGGGTCACCTCGGCGTTGTGTAATGGTTAGCAACCTTGTCTTGCTTGGAAAATTACGACTAAGTAGTGAGTTCGATCCTCACTGGGTGCCCCCACTTTCCGCCTTGTGCCACATCTAAGCTACGTTTGAAAAATCACTATATATGGCTCTTTTTATTTTACTATTTTATTTTCATTGATATCTATTTTTTATTGGTACTTTAATTTAAATGTAATGTATTATTAAATGTAATATATTGTTTACATGTATTTTATCAAGACATATTGATAGCACAACTTTTAGTTAGTTTAGTAATATTAAAATTAATTATTAATTACTTTATTGATTTATAGATTCCCCTGTATTTTCTAACGTCTCGTCTTGTTTATTACTTTTATTAAATCTGCGTCTTTCTAAATTAGCATTTATAATTCTTACTGCCAACCTTATTTTCAAACTTAAATGTTATTCTGTATCTAAATTCAAACTCAAAATTAAGCCACATTCCATTTAAATATTTTAACAGCAATAATATTTCACCCATCGACAAAGTATCTCGCGATAACCAAAAATTTTGTAAAACCGGTGTTAACCCAAAATAAAAATACAAATAAAAATAACGGTACTTCATAATTGCTTCGGCATGAAACTCAGAGTTGTGCAATGAATGTAAATTATTTTGTATATTCCTTAATGTATATTCCTATATATATATATATATATATATATATATATATATATATATTCCCCCCCCTATATGTAAATATTTATTAACAAATAAATTTGAGATTCATAAATATAATTTTTCCGTCGATGTTTTGTCATATAAACCACATATTTTAGTTCGCTGATTAGTCTTTCAGTTAACCTTGACCAGGGGTTTGTTTTTTCCAAGTCGAGTTACAGGGCGAAAAAACAAACCTTTAATATTGTTTGCTCATTCCTAAAGCTTGGTTGATAACAGCAGATATTATTCAAAATTGTGGTCAGAATTTGCTCATGATACATAAACCTCTCAATCTTGGATTCTGGAATGCAAGAACTTTCACGGACAAAAATTCAAATCAACTCCAGAAAGGAGAACAGCCATCATTTGTAACACTCTAATCAGGCATAACATAGACATGTCTGCTGTTAGTGAAACACACCTTTCTGAAACCTTTGAAACAGAGGAAGTTACAATTCTGGTCTGGTAAGGGGAATGATAAACGACGCCAATCTGGTTTTGTGTTCATTATAATATCTAAACTTGTTACAGCATTGTAATCTCACCAAAAGCACTTCTGCTTTTATGCCCCAACTTTGTATTTACCCGAAGTTCAGAATTGAGGCAGCCTTGATCATTTAAGAAATATAACTATCAAAGATATGCTATCCAAAACATATGATTCGACAGTCCCATGAAACATCGGATCACATGCCAGAGTCCAATAATTAACCCAAAATATTATTGACTACAGAAGCTCGGAATCTTGTCTTAGATAATTTGTGAGAGAACTTAGAGTATAAAACTCCTACTGATTACAGACTATTGTAACAAAACTGATAATTCCAACAAAATAACTCACTTCCACTCACATAAGTGGAGAACGTTTTCGTGAGACGCGTTTCGTCCTTTAGCATTTTATTAGACTAAGTTTATATTTACACTGATGCCACTACACATGAGTAAGAGAGGCGCTGTTAATTTGAAATTAAAAAAAAATGTGTTTTTGGTATATAATCTAGTCAATTTCATTTAAATTCATTTGGAGTTTTTCTTTTTGTTTCCGTCATCTTTATCATCAAATAACCCACATTGACATAACAGAAAATCTGACAAGAGTGTTGTAAGAACCTTGACGCAAATTTACTGTGTATGAACTAGCAATGAAAGAACTTTATAAACATTTTCGTCTTAGTGAATTGTTTACCCGAGAATATCACCCTAGAATACACAAACTTTACCGTCTCCCCAAAGCCACAAAATGCTCATCCCAATGCGCCCCATTATTTCAAGAATAGACAATGCTACACACAAACTGGCAAAAGCCATAACAAAAATTTTAACCCCTCTCCTTGAAACAAACATTCCATCACATATAAAAACTTCAGGCAACCTAGTTGAAAAACTAATGGTAAAATATATGGCAGACAAACTCATGGCCAGTCTAGATATAAAATCCCTTTATACAAAGTGAAAAATGTTTAAATCTCCTAACATGACATCCAACACAGCCAATGATAAAATTCTCCCGACCAGTAACTAAAATAATAAAAATCTACCGTCTCCTCACCAAGCAATGCTATTTCAATATAATAATAATTTTTATGAAAAAAGTATTACCAGTGGGATCGCCTCTAAGTGGAATGATGGCATGCATTTTCTTAGAATTTCTCGAATGTTATCCTTTCTAAAATAGTTCACCCAAACAATCTACGAATTTCCGATATATTGATTTCAGCTTTATAAAGTAACGATTTGTATATTATTATATTCCCGTAATACTTATTTACCTGGCCTAGTAGATAAACTAAACAAAGTCGAACATGCAATAGAATTTACATACGAATGGAAGAAACAATGCTTTACCTTTCCTACATAAAATGATACACAGCATTGACAGCAGCTTAAAACCGAAAATCAACTAATACAAATGATCTTATATATTTCTATTTGCAACATAACAACAAAATAAAATCCGGAATAATCATAGGATTCTTCTTAAAAGGACTCAGAATTTGCAGCCCTCAACATTAAAACAAAGAGGAGAAATATATTGAAAATACTTTCAAGCTTCTCCAATAACCTAACTAGTTAATATTCGATGCGAAACAAAAGGCTCATAAAATATTCCAAAATAAAAAAGAAAAAAACTAACGAATCAAAAAATATATTGTTCTACCCACTAATAATATATTGAAGAAATATCATAAAAAATTATATGGCGATTTTCTAAACGTAATCTAGATGTATCTCGAACACACTTCTTAGTCGTAACTGTTCTATTGAGACTAACTTGCGAACCATTTACACCACTACGAAGTGCCCAAAATAAAAGATTATATGAACACGAAAAGGGCAACACATTAAAAGCATCACCGTAACGAGACTGACATTTTTGACATAAACAATTCTATTCTAATTAAAAAAAAGAGAAAACAATTAACTAAGAATAACATGTTTAGAAAATTCTTTAATTGCTACTCCATCCACAATAAATTTGTCTTCAGATTCTTACAATGTTTCACCATTCTTTACAGATCTACTTTTATCCCAATGTGGGATATTTAATAACAAAGATGCTGAAAACAAAAAGAAAAATAATTTAAATGAAATTTACTATATTATATACCGAAAAAACATAAAATTATATTTTTAAAGTTAAAATTCCCAGCATCTCTCGTTCGTATATCGCATAACGTAATCAAATCTAGCAGATGAAGTCCGAAAGGATGAAACATGACGCCTGAAAGCCTTTTCTCCTTTGTCATATATCTTTTCCTCCAAAACTGTTCTTGATATATACAAATTTATATATCCTTATATATATATATATATATATATATATATATATATATATATATATATATATATATATATATATATATATGTGTGTGTGTGTATATATATATATATCAGTGGCAACTGCGGGTGTCAGGCAGGTTTGACGGGATCAGACCGAGTTAGTCAACATTCAAATATATCTATTTCAAAGCAACAAAGATCTGTTGCAGTGCGTCGTTTTCATTCTTGATTTCAGCTGGATCCCAAATTAATTGTTTTAACTCCATGCCTGAAAATATTTCGTTGATATTTTTCATAATAAAAAAGAAGAAATATAATTAACGTGGCTTGTCTGGCTGCACATACCTGAGGCCTAGGGATATACTTAATAGGCAATGTATTTCTTGCTTTAGTTTTATAATCTTTTAAAAACTTTAATGATTTGTATGCCCTGTTTTTTAAAGAATACATTTTTATTTTAACTTATTGTTTTCAAATGTCCATTTTAAATAATTTATTCCGTACAGCACATTGTATCATTAAAAAAAGGCAAATTAATTAGCTCGACAAAAAGTCGGCAAAAATAAAACAAAGCAGCCTTAACTCGTCGACTGATGGTTGGAATGAGGAGTGTGACTGGGGTAGTGTTGAGGAAATATGATATCAATCAGCAGTACTGATAATAAACGTACAATAAATTAAACTAAAATTTAACAGACTGGCAGATACATAAACATACTAACGCATAGACATATATACAAACACACACTTGAGATAAATAAACAATTTTTATTTAAAAAAAAACATATCTGGCTTGAGATTTTTTTTAAATTGTATATTTTTAGTTGGAGTAAAAAGTTATGCTAATAGTATTGATGACCTAGAATCGCCACTGATATATATATATATAATGAAAAGTACGCTGAGCGTATGAATGTGAATGTCATCTGCGGGTGGGAATGATTTTTCTGCAGTAAGAAGCCAGTCTTTGATGTGAACTGGAAAAGAAGAATTTCTGTTCTAGCTGTTGTCCAGAGATTTTATAGACTGACTCGTTTCACACTAAAAAGAATATACATAAAAAGCTTTTTACCAACACAGAGTGCAAATATTACGTGTGTGCGTAATGATTTATTTATTTTCCATTTTGTAATAGTTGTTTGATGTTTTCTAAATCCATCTTTCTATATACACCCAAAAAGCACTGATCGTAGTTATCTGGAACAGAAAATATGTTTACAAAGCATTCATTCACTTATATATATATATATATATATATATATATATATATATATATATATATATATATATATATATAAACAAACAGTCGATCTGGTTTAACTGTGCAGGAGGGAAAACTTATCACAATTGTCCATAAAAACAAGGCGTTTTGAATTATTCTACATACAATAGTTAAAACAGATGCAGTTATCAGATAAATCAAAAGAATATTGAAATAAATAACAGTTCTTCACTAATTTCTTATTTTGCTTCAAAGTCCCTCTTTACTCACATTCGCAGCATCCATCGGTAAAACGTTGTCACTTCAAATTTATTTTTTATCTGTGAGGAGATTTCCCAATATTCATTGTTATAGAGATAATTAAACTCACAGCACTTTAGCATCATTTTCTTATGACGTTTTTGCATTTCTCAATAATTTGATTTATTTCAGTAAGGTATTTTCCTATGCCTCTGCGCATACGGATTTCTTATTACGCTACTCAGATAGTTATGCTTTTGTAGCTGGGTGGTTTTGATGCTCCCAATAGGTAGCTCGCACAGTAAATAATTTCTGTTTTCTTACAGTTAATAGTCTTTTCTTCTTGCTTTCCTCTATTATTATTGTCTTATGTGTTTAATTTTTCCTCCTGAGTCTTCCATTAAGACAGTGTTATTTTTATATCTTACATTGTTTTTGATAATGGCTACAATTAATAAACCTGATAGATCATAGAATCGTTTCGCTATATAGGTCAAAGAAAATATGGTAAGAAAAGAAGTATTACCTTTCTATTTTTTTGTATGTTCACTAAACCGGTTCTTAATCTACACGCAGGTTGTTTGTTTCTAGTGACACTTATGGATCCCTCGAATATCTTTTTCAGTGTAAATCAGGCTTTTCTAGTAATTTAAGTAGCTCATGACGTGTCTCGTTAAATTATTTCATATAATCTATGGAACATAAGTATAACATAGCCTCACTGTTTCTGTCCTACTTCGAGTCGAGTTCTTCTAGATTAGTCTAGTTATTTAGCTCATCAAAGTGATTGCTCATTAATGTTGGCGTTCATTTGTATCTGGTTTTATTGACAGCGCTATGGAAATAGTTTAACTGAGGTCTAATGATATTTTGCGACCGTTACATTTCAGTAACATAGTCGACAACACAAACGTAACTAAACTTGAGAGTAACAGTTTTACAATCTCCCTCTGCTCCTTGCTTTGTTTCTCCTCATCTTTGTCAATTCAATCTTACATCTGATTTTAACAAGTTTTCCCATGTTTTTTTTATGCATTATATGTTTCTCATTACTTTTGTCATGCATAAGCTCTGAATTGTATTCCTTCATTTCTTTACTATTTTTTTCTGTTAGAAGTTTCCTATTTTAAGTGATATGTATCTTGATGAAGAGCATGTGATTTTTATATTGCTTTTCTCTCTCTCTCTCTCTCTCTCTGTGCATGACTGCTACGACTATATTCTTTTTTCTGAACCTGCTGAAATTTCGTTTTGCACACGTTCAATTCATGATACTTATATAGATCTTTCCATAAAATAGTTCATGATCTGTTTATTTTTCTATAGGGCACATTTTTACTCTTGAAAATTACAAGACTAAACTTTATGTGTACAACATTAACAACGAATCTCACAGTTTACACAGTATTGTGATATCAACCATTTACAGTGTATAATGATATCAACCATTTAGGATACAACCGTAAATGGTGAGATTCTATCCGGCAAAACAGATAAAAAATGATAGAACATTATAGACCAACATGTTTTAAAAACGAACGTTTTTGTATGATTACATGCCACAATTATTTAGAAAATATATGGCTTCTGCAGGGAACATTACAAAGTTGCATCGGAGGAACTTCAGTATGAAGCAATTTACACAAATATCAAATAGTAGTAGTCCTATTATTTATCTAGAATTAAATTCACCTTGAATATTTGAAAATATGGTATTGGTATCTATTCAAGGAATTTCCTGTCCTTGCGAACAGCAAAATTGTAATGTGCTCTTTAGGCAATAAATAAATAAATAAATAAATAAATAGATCTTGAGCAAAAAGATATCAACAAAATTTCATTATTACTTAAAATAATATTTATCAGTTTCAACTGATTTCGCCGATTAAAGCATATTTGATTTCTTTATGATTTTAATCGACTGGTCTTCATTAAATATATTTTCGCCTTACGTAAATATCCTTATATATGTAACGTCTGATATATGAAACGTCTTCGTGTTTGTGTGTTTATTCTCTTTGTTCAAATATCGGAAAGTATCTCTATGACATTTGGTATGAGCAAACTAATATAATACAAGTAAATGTAATTATTTAACGGGGTGTATTTGCAAGATTTGAAAATTCAAAATTCTACTGTCAACTTTTGAAAAAAAAAGTACACATATAAATAATATTTAAAATGAGTAAAACATTTCTTAGGATAGATGCTAAGCCATCTGTGTGAATAAATATTGCATTGTGTGATATTTTTTTAGCTTTCAATGAGTATTCCTTTTACTTATATTTCAATGATTTTGCATCTGCATGATTAGCGGCAATTCACGATAAAAAAAATAATCGGTTCTTTATTTTTCTTCCTCATCATAATGCCGAGAGCAACGAATTGATAGAAATCGGGAATTTGCCGTTGGACAGTTGTCAGCCATTTAAAAAAAAATGAAATAAAAAAAACTTTTTGGCACAAATAAATGAAAGTTGAAAATAACAAAGAACGACTGGATTTTCCAAATGTTCTGCATTAAATTTTATTGTTGGTTGCTGCTGATTTAGAAAAAAGATCGATTGAAAATAAAGTAGGTTTAACTTTTATCATCTTTGAGTGAAGAAGACATCGTATTTAACATTCTCAGCAACTGTCCCTTATATCGTTAGCCGATTTGCATACAAATACTACAGAGCTTGTATCTATTCAGCTGTGTTTTTGTACGTACACGCAACTCATTTTCCATGAAGTCAAGTTATTGCAGTTGTGTGGAATTGTGCAGTGGTCGCAGAAAATAAACTCTCGAATGAAAATAGAAGAAAAAAAGATTAAAGAAACTTCATCTAACATCGTGGCGTTTGGAAAATTGTAAATTCTACAGCATTATGAATAAAAGAAGGCTCTTCTATTGCAAAAATAAAGCGAGTTCAAATTTCGCCAGACTCTTCATTATTGTTTTGAATTTCTGTTATTTATTTGTAATGCCTGTGCAATTAAATTAAGAGCTATGACTCTTAAATATTTTATAGATGGCTATTCTAAAAGAAACATGCTAAGAAAATCCAGACTTTATTATGATTTTCCAAATTTAACTTTTATATTTTCTTTATTATGGCAAGATAGTATCTTCACACATTACAGTAAACCATCAAATGGAATTAAAATAAAGAGGAAAATTAGTTCATTTCGAATAACTGATACTATTCCTTTTCTCTTTTCTCATAATAATCATGGATATCTGAGGCATAATACTAACTAGCTAATAAAAACAAGACAAAAGTAAGTAAAAGTTGATTCATGGAAATAAATATATTTGATTTCTGGGTCCTCGAAATACGAATCGAAAATTAACTTTGTTCTAATTAGTAAAAGAAGGATCACCGATTCGTGTCTAGTGAAAACAGACAATTTTGAAAATTTATTAATGAGTTTTTGGTTTTCAATTCCGATCAAGTCCTGCATAAATTCATAAAATTAAAAAACATAAGACGTTTATTTTAAATACGATTCTACTAAAATTCTCCGAGGAAATAAAAAGAAGTCATCTATATTCTTAACTATACACGTTGGTCGCGTAGAACAGAGAAGCCTATTTATAAAAATCATTGAAAAGATATATTTACGTCTCTTTTCATATAATCAATTTTCTCCCGCCAAATCCTCATAAAAAACGCTTTTAGCCGTGTAAGCACTAGATCGGGCAGTGTTAGCAAAGAAGACATTCATCAGAATTTCAAATTACTCTCCAGTTTGGCTGTGAAATCAATGATGCAGCGGCTCCAGACAAGATGGCGTTCCGACATTAGCAGTTCAACCAACACCAGAGTTGGCGATTCCGGAGGAGGTGGTGTTTGGACAATGGGGAATACAATCAAATTCACTGTCACAACAAAGTGCGGTAAAACAAATCTGCGTATAATTTTTGGCGTCAGAGAGGTAAAATGAGATACGCGAGTATTATTACATCTACCTATTTCCCCAATCTGTAATTTGTAATTGAAATACTGATTTTTACGTTAGATGGACTGAGAACTTTTCAAATATCCTCGTAATAAACATTTTAAAATATATAAAAAAACCCTAGATTCTTCTCTTTATTGTTTAACCGTAAAAAAGAAGCAAAGCCAAATTCTATCTTTACGAAATAAAACAAGAAAACCTGATTAAACAGTCTTTTTTTCCCTCATAAGCATTCTAAATCACGTCATTCTATTATTTTCATGTAAACAAGTCTGTAGCCTGAACCAAAAGACAAGTCCGTTTTCAAAACAAAGAGATCATGGAGACGTTGTTATAGAATTATTTAAGGAGATTGTTGCAAGCTTACACTACTGTATTTTTTTTACATTTCGGTAAAGGTACTATGAAATGTTGAAATAAACATTGTCACATTCGTGAAAATGACATAATTAATTTTAGTTGGTTATTTCATGTAACAGCTTAATTTAGAAAAAAAAGTAATATTCTCCACTGAGGAAATCATTTCATTCTTTTTATTACTATAAATTTCAGCACGAATTTGCATTTTTGTGACGCATTGGTAGGAAAAAAAAATCTTTACAATCATCGTTCACTTAAAATGTAATCTTTAAATCTTAAATATATATTTACTGTGTTCTTAATAAAAAAATCTTATGTAGATATTGCATTCGTTTAATAGACCTGATGGTAAAATACATATGAAAAGAGTTTTAACTGCGTTTATCTCATAGAACCAAACTAAGTTGACATGCAAAGTTAACATAGATAACATTTGAAAGCACTATCAATACAATGGATTTTGTAATTTTCTTTTCCAGTTCACTGTTTTATTTGCATATGAACATACCTGGAATGTAATTTTCCTTTAATGTTTTATTGCATAATTTTAGCGACGAAGTTTTTAGTTTTCATTTAATCTCATTCAAGTTATAAAATGGAATGAAGGAAAAAATAACTGATACGGAAAATACTGATTTATAATTAATTAATCGAATATCCTTATTATTATCCACAATGCCATATAAAAATATACGACCAAAAAGATAACATTATTGGACAACAATAAACTAGATTAAAACACCACTTTCAAAACTAATTTATCCAATCTAAACAGCATCAAAATAATTACAACCACATTCGAAACTATTATGGATATTATCAGAACCAAAAATACCCACAACAATAATAATTCTGAAGCAGGTAGATATAAAATAAATATCCTCTCGGCTTCTCACATTACACTGAGGAAACTTTTAGTAATAAAAAAAAACAAAAAAAAAAACAAAAAACGAATATATGAACATAAGTGGGATATCACACACAGCAATTTATCAAATGCACTAGTTATGCATAGAGATAAATTCACCCACAACTTTGATCTAAATAATTTCACACTTATTACAAGAGAAAGTAACTTATTCGAAGGAAGATTCTCACGAGTGTCGCTATTGATTCTTATCCAATATCTCCACTCCTGAAGAATTACTACTTTCCAAAGCCAACATATATAACTATAAATATGATGAAAATTAAGAAAACGGATAAGTTCATAAGTTCATGTTATTTAAATTATATAACATAAAGTAATCACAAAAAGTAAAATAATTTAACTACTAATTTTCATTAGAAAATTCACGAAAATCATTTCCTCAATTCATTGAAGTCTGTCACTTGGCGTCTTTCATAGCTTGTTGACTTTTTTGGCTAACCTGATGAATATTAATGAGCATTCTTAAATGTAATTGCTTTGAAAAACCAATAATATTTTAACCTTGTATATAAATATATGTTACCAAATAAAATCCTTGCATTTGGTTTGATGAGAGGATGAAACGCGTCAACTAAGATATATTTACCTTTTTCTTTATTAATATTTTCTTTTACAAATATACTCTTTCTGAAATTTTTTACACTAATAAAAAATATAAAAACTAGTACATGTCGATGGATGTCCTAAATGATAGCATTTGTAAATGTGTCAATTAGAATTGCAATAACAATGTTCTTTGGTAATTTAACCACAAACATGGTATTTTAATAAGTGCAATGATAAATTTGGAACAAAAGTGTTATATTTTCTTTCACAAAATAATTTCAAGTAATAAAATAGGAAAATACCTAATGAAAGAATGATAATCCATATATTAGAACAAAATGGGCTAAATTTCCAATTTAAATAAATAGATGGGACTATAAACACTTATAATAAGTAATCTCAAGTGAAATATAAACATACGTTACATTGTAGCCTGTGAAATTTGTTTTTGTTTTGTGCTATTTTACTGCAGCTGTCAACGATACATTGTGAGACTTCACGAGATAACCAGCACTCCTTTGCAGGCGCAGAATCATTGAAAGTCCTTCATGAAATTGGCATTTCAGATAATGCAGGCTAACAAAATCATGAACCTTCAAGCTTGATTGATTATCCTTCATAAATCTACCTAATTACTAAGACAAAGTTGTCTAGAAACATTTTTTTTTGAAATAAACAGATATCTTAAATAAATAGTTTTAATACTCAGAAATCATGATGTGCCTGAGAAAAGTACCGCTATTTGATTTAATGTCCACACTATGTTCAACTGGTGCAAATGTAAAGAAATTTTAAAAAAAATTAGTAGTTATCAAATATTATCTTCGTATTAGAATGATGTAATATTTTCGAGCATATTTTTGATAAAATATATTATTACTGTACAATTTAGTAACGTCACTTATTCACTACTGAAGTCCATCATAAATGAAAGACTTCGGTTTTGGTTCTGCAAAGAATTGTTGATATTTTAAAATTGGTGAAACCCTTCTTTAGACAAGGAGTAACAAATTAGAGTGTGAAGGTGAATGTTTAGAAAATACAGCTTAACGGTGAAGAATTTTACGTTCAAAAGAACGTCAACAAACTACAGAGATTGGTTGCGTATACGAAGAAATATTATGTCGAATTAAGGTGTTGAATAAAGATAAAATAAATTTATTATTTCTAAATTTTTATAACTTTTACGAACATAAAACGCTGAAGGTAAAGGCCGAAGGCCCAAATCCCCTCCACAGGAGTTAGCCTAAAGTCCGCCCGAAGGCAGACTTTAGGCTAGCTCTGGAGGGGGCTATTATTGTTTAATGTCGTACATCACCGGCATTGCCTGTTATTTTATTTTAATTCTTCAGTTTCTATAATCTTTTTCTGCAAATATCCAAGCCGCCCAATCTCTTTTCTTAATTCATCTATTTGGTTAGGAAGTCGTCTTTTCGGTCTAATATCTGTTTTCTCTGTTCTTTACACCTCTTAGTTGTTCAGCTGCGTATCCAGCCGATTTCAATAAATTGTTATATTAGTAGAAATTATTAACTTCAGATCGGGAATGATTTTTCTCAACTTGTGATTTTTACTTTCAGCGCCATCTTGTTAACGAACTTAATATCCATTCGCTGCTTTTTGATAATTCCTCTTGCATCCGTCTCAAAACGATTATTTCTGCTTCACCTAATTCGTCTGATATCAATTTTTCCTCAATATTTTCAAGGTTATTGCCCCAATTATCTTCCGCACCACGTTCACCGATTCCATTCACACAATTTTTCACGTAATCCAAACTTAGAGTTTCATTCTTAGTAGCGATTTGTTCAATTGTAACTTGTTCCATTCTTACCCAATTTAGTTCTAAATCAATTTCCCTTCTTAGTTCCTTCACTTTAATCTCAGAAATTAAGTTTTTAGTTTATTAAAAATTGCTTGTTCTGCCGGCTTTTTTTTCCTAAATCATTCCAGATATTGTGCATTATTTCCTAATCCCTCTCTTCTATGGATCTCTTATTATGTAACATGTCATGACGACCACATTCAATTCTTTTGTCCAGCTACTTCTATACCTCTGTGTGTTGTGACGAGTTCGCGTGCTGATGACTTGAGAAGCACTGTTGAACGAAGAGCCTGTAAATTTCAGACTCTTTATTCTGCTTTAGTATTATATTAATTTGAATATTTAATATGATGATTGATGGTTTCGTTTCATGCTATGTATACACGTGTTTAAGTTGAACATCGATGTTTTAAAAGCATCATTGTCGTTTACGAGACTGACATTTTTGACATAAACAATTCTATTCTAATTAAAAAAAAGAGAAAACAATTAACTAAGAATAACATGTTTAGAAAATTCTTTAATTGCTACTCCATCCACAATAAATTTGTCTTCAGATTCTTACAATGTTTCACCATTCTTTACAGATCTACTTTTATCCCAATGTGGGATATTTAATAACAAAGATGCTGAAAACAAAAAGAAAAATAATTTAAATGAAATTTACTATATTATATACCGAAAAAACATAAAAATTATATTTTTTAAAGTTAAAATTCCCAGCATCTCTCGTTCGCATGTATAATCGCATCAACGTAATCAAATCTAGCAGATGAAGTCGAAAAGGATGAAACATGACGCCTGAAAAGCCTTTTTTCCTTTTGTCATATATCTTTCCTCCAAAACTGTTCTTGATATATAAAATTTATATATCCTTACCATATATATATATATATATATATATATATATATATATATATATATATATATTTTATATATATATATATATATATATATATATATATATATCAGTAACAACTGCGGGTGTCAGGCAGGTTTGACGGGATCAGACCGAGTTAGTCAACATTCAAATATATCTATTTCAAAGCAACAAAGATCTGTTGCAGTGCGTCGTTTTCATTCTTGATTTTCAGCTGGATCCCAAATTAATTGTTTTAACTCCATGCCTGAAAATATTTCGTTGATATTTTCATAATAAAAAAAAGAAATATAATTAACGTGGCTTGTCTGGCTGCACATACCTGAGGCCTAGGGATATACTTAATAGGCAATATTTCTTGCTTTAGTTTTATAATCTTTTAAAAACTTTAATGATTTGTATGCCCTGTTTTTAAAAGAATACATTTTTATTTTAACTTATTGTTTTCAAATGTCCATTTTAAATAATTTATTCCGTACAGCACATTGTATCATTAAAAAAAAATTATTAATTAGCTCGACAAAAAGTCGGCAAAAAAAAACAAAAGCAGCCTTAACTCGTCGACTGATGGTTGGAATGAGGAGTGTGACTGGGGTAGTGTTGAGGAAATATGATATCAATCAGCAGTACTGATAATAAACGTACAATAAATTAAACTAAAATTTAACAGACTGGCAGATACATAAACATACTAACGCATAGACATATATACAAACACACACTTGAGATAAATAAACAATTTTTATTTAAAAAAAACATATCTGGCTTGAGATTTTTTTAAATTGTATATTTTAGTTGGAGTAAAAGTTATGCTAATAGTATTGATGACCTAGAATCGCCACTGATATATATATATAAATGAAAAGTACGCTGAGCGTATGAATGAAATGTCATCTGCAGGTGGGAATGATTTTTCTGCAGTAAGAAGCCAGTCTTTGATGTGAACTGGAAAAGAAGAATTTCTGTTCTAGCTGTTGTCCAGAGATTTTATAGACTGACTCGTTTCACACTAAAAAAGAATATACATAAAAAGCTTTTTTATGACACAGAGTGCAAATATTACGTGTGTGCGTAATGATTTATTTATTTTCCATTTTGTAATAGTTGTTTGATGTTTTCTAAATCCATCTTTCTATATACACCCAAAAAGCACTGATCGTAGTTATCTGGAACAGAAAATATGTTTACAAAGCATTCATTCACTTATATATATATATATATATATATATATATATATATATATATATATATATATATATATAGTATAAACAGTCGATCTGGTTTAACTTTGTGCAGGAGGCGGAAAACTTATCACAATTGTCCATAAAACAAGGCGTTTTGAATTATTCTACATACAATAGTTAAAACAGATGCAGTTATCAGATAAATCAAAAGAATATTGAAATAAATAACAGTTCTTCACTAATTTCTTATTTTGCTTCAAAGTCCCTCTTTACTCACATTCGCAGCATCCATCGGTAAAACGTTGTCACTTCAAATTTATTTTTTATCTGTGAGGAGATTTCCCAATATTCATTGTTATAGAGATAATTAAACTCACAGCACTTTAGCATCATTTTCTTATGACGTTTTTGCATTTCTCAATAATTTGATTTATTTCAGTAAGGTATTTTCCTATGCCTCTGCGCATACGGATTTCTTATTACGCTACTCAGATAGTTATGCTTTTTGTAGCTGGGTGGTTTTGATGCTCCCAATAGGTAGCTCTCCACAGTAAATAATTTCTGTTTTCTTACAGTTAATAGTCTTTTTCTTCTTGCTTTCCTCTATTATTATTGTCTTATGTGTTTTAATTTTTCCTCCCGAGTCTTCCATTAAGACAGTGTTATTTTTATATCTTACATTGTTTTGATAATGGCTACAATTAATAAATCCTGATAGATCATAGAATCGTTTCGCTATATAGGTCAAAGAAAATATGGTAAGAAAAGAAGTATTACCTTTCTATTTTTTGTATGTTCACTAAACCGGTTCTTAATCTACACGCAGGTTGTTTGTTTCTAGTGACACTTATGGATCCCTCGAATATCTTTTCAGTGTAAATCAGGCTTTTCTAGTAATTTAAGTAGCTCATGACGTGTCTCGTTAAATTATTTCGTATAATCTATGGAACATAAGTATAACATAGCCTCACTGTTTCTGTCCTACTTCGAGTCGAGTTCTTCTAGATTAGTCTAGTTATTTAGCTCATCAAAGTGATTGCTCATTAATGTTGGCGTTCATTTGTATCTGGTTTTATTGACAGCGCTATGGAAATAGTTTAACTGAGGTCTAATGATATTTTGCGACCGTTACATTTCAGTAACATAGTCGACAACACAAACGTAACTAAACTTGAGAGTAACAGTTTTACAATCTCCTCTGCTCCTTGCTTTGTTTCTCCTCATCTTTGTCAATTCAATCTTACATCTGATTTTAACAAGTTTTCCCATGTTTTTGGTTATGCATTATATGTTTCTCATTACTTTTGTCATGCATAAGCTCTGAATTGTATTCGCTTCATTTCTTTACTATTTTTTTTCTGTTAGAAGTTTCCTATTTTAAGTGATATGTATCTTGATGAAGAGCATGTGATTTTTATATTGCTTTTCTCTCTCTCTCTCTCTCTCTCTCTGTGCATGACTGCTACGACTATATTCTTTTTCTGAACCTGCTGAAATTTCGTTTTGCACACGTTCAATTCATGATACTTATAGGCAGATCTTTCCATAAAATAGTTCATGATCTGTTTATTTTTTTATAGGGCACATTTTTACTCTTGAAAATTACAAGACTAAACTTTTATGTGTACAACATTAACAACGAATCTCACAGTTTACACAGTATTGTGATATCAACCATTTACAGTGTATAATGATATCAACCATTTAGGATACAAACCGTAAATGGTGAGATTCTATCCAACAAAACAGATAAAAATGATAGAACATTATAGACCAACATGTTTTTAAAACGAACGTTTTTGTATGATTACATGCCACAATTATTTAGAAAATATATGGCTTCTGCAGGGAACATTACAAAGTTGCATCGGAGGAACTTCAGTATAAAGCGCAATTTACACAAATATCAAATAGTAGTAGTCCTATTATTTATCTAGAATTAAATTCACCTTGAATATTTGAAAATATGGTATTGGTATCTATTCAAGGAATTTCCCTGTCCTTGCGAACAGCAAAATTGTAATGTGCTCTTTAGGCAATAAATAAATAAATAAATAAATAAATAGATCTTGAGCAAAAAGATATCAACAAAATTTCATTATTACTTAAAATAATATTTATCAGTTTCAACTGATTTCGCCGATTAAGCATATTTGATTTCTTTATGATTTTAATCGACTGGTCTTCACTTAAATATATTTTCGCCTTACGTAAATATCCTTATATATGTAACGTCTGATATATGAAACGTCTTCGTGTTTGTGTGTTTATTCTCTTTGTTCAAATATCGGAAAGTATCTCTATGACATTTGGTATGAGCAAACTAATATAATACAAGTAAATGTAATTATTTAACGGGGTGTATTTGCAAGATATCATCAGGTGAAAATTCAAAATTCTACTGTCAACTTTTGAAAAAAAAAGTACACATATAAATAATATTTAAAATGAGTAAAACATTTCTTAGGATAGATGCTAAGCCATCTGTGTGAATAAATATTGCATTATGTGATATTTTTTAGCTTTCAATGAGTATTCCTTTTTACTTATATTTCAATGATTTTGCATCTGCATGATTAGCGGCAATTCACGATAAAAAAATAATCGGTTCTTTATTTTTCTTCCTCATCATAATGCCGAGAGCAACGAATTGATAGAAATCAGGAATTTGCCGTTGGACAGTTGTCAGCCATTTAAAAAAAATGAAATAAAAAAAACTTTTTTGGCACAAATAAATGAAAGTTGAAAATAACAAAGAACGACTGGATTTTCCAAATGTTTCTGCATTAAATTTTATTGTTGGTTGCTGCTGATTTAGAAAAAAGATCGATTGAAAATAAAGTAGGTTTAACTTTATCATCTTTGAGTGAAGAAGACATCGTATTTAACATTCTCAGCAACTGTCCCTTATATCGTTAGCCGATTTGCATACAAATACTACAGAGCTTGTATCTATTCAGCTGTGTTTTTTGTACGTACACGCAACTCATTTTCCATGAAGTCAAGTTATTGCAGTTGTGTGGAATTGTGCAGTGGTCGCAGAAAATAAACTCTCGAATGAAAATAGAAGAAAAAAGATTAAAGAAACTTCATCTAACATCGTGCGTTTGGAAAATTGTAAATTCTACAGCATTATGAATAAAAGAAGGCTCTTCTATTGCAAAAAAAATAAAGCGAGTTCAAATTTCGCCAGACTCTTTCATTATTGTTTTGAATTTCTGTTATTTATTTGTAATGCCTGTGTAATTAAATTAAGAGCTATGACTCTTAAATATTTTATAGATGGCTATTCTAAAAAGAAACATGCTAAGAAAATCCAGACTTTATTATGATTTTCCAAAATTTAACTTTTATATTTTCTTTATTATGGCAAGATAGTATCTTCACACATTACAGTAAACCATCAAATGGAATTAAAATAAAGAGGAAAAATTAGTTCATTCCGAATAACTGATACTATTCCTTTTTCTTTTCTCATAATAATCATGGATATCTGAGGCATAATACTAACTAGCTAATAAAAACAAGACAAAAGTAAGTAAAAGTTGATTCATGGAAATAAATATATTTGATTTCTGGGTCCTCGAAATACGAATCGAAAATTAACTTTGTTCTAATTAGTAAAAGAAGGATCACCGATTCGTGTCTAGTGAAAACAGACAATTTTGAAAATTTATTAATGAGTTTTTGGTTTTCAATTCCGATCAAGTCCTGCATAAATTCATAAAATTAAAAACATAAGACGTTTATTTTAAATACGATTCTACTATAAATTCTCCGAGGAAATAAAAAGAAGTCATCTATATTCTTAACTATACACGTTGGTCGCGTAGAACAGAGAAGCCTATTTATAAAAAATCATTGAAAAAGATATATTTACGTCTCTTTCATATAATCAATTTTCTCCCGCCAAATCCTCATAAAAAAACGCTTTTAGCCGTGTAAGCACTAGATCGGGCAGTGTTAGCAAAGAAGACATTCATCAGAATTTCAAATTACTCTCCAGTTTGGCTGTGAAATCAATGATGCAGCGGCTCCAGACAAGATGGCGTTCCGACATTAGCAGTTCAACCAACACCAGAGTTGGCGATTCCGGAGGAGGTGGTGTTTGGACAATGGGGAATACAATCAAATTCACTGTCACAACAAAGTGCGGTAAAACAAATCTGCGTATAATTTTGGCGTCAGAGAGGTAAAAATGAGATACGCGAGTATTATTACATCTACCTATTTCCCCAATCTGTAATTTGTAATTGAAATACTGATTTTTACGTTAGATGGACTGAGAACTTTTCAAATATCCTCGTAATAAACATTTTAAAATATATAAAAAAAACCCTAGATTCTTCTCTTTATTGTTTAACCGTAAAAAAGAAGCAAAGCCAAATTCTATCTTTACGAAATAAAACAAGAAAACCTGATTAAGCAGTCTTTTTACCCTCATAAGCATTCTAAATCACGTCATTCTATTATTTTCATGTAAACAAGTCTGTAGCCTGAACCAAAAAGACAAGTCCGTTTTCAAAACAAAGAGATCATGGAGACGTTATAGAATTATTTAAGGAGATTGTTGCAAGCTTACACTACTGTATTTTTTTTACATTTCGGTAAAGGTACTATGAAATGTTGAAATAAACATTGTCACATTCGTGAAAATGACATAATTAATTTTTAGTTGGTTATTTCATGTAACAGCTTAATTTAGAAAAAAAAAGTAATATTCTCCACTGAGGAAATCATTTCATTCTTTATTACTATAAATTTCAGCACGAATTTGCATTTTTGTGACGCATTGGTAGGAAAAAAATCTTTACAATCATCGTTCACTTAAAATGTAATCTTTTAAATCTTAAATATATATTTACTGTGTTCTTAATAAAAAAAAATCTTATGTAGATATTGCATTCGTTTAATAGACCTGATGGTAAAATACATATGAAAAGAGTTTTAACTGCGTTTATCTCATAGAACCAAACTAAGTTGACATGCAAAGTTAACATAGATAACATTTGAAAGCACTATCAATACAATGGATTTTGTAATTTTTCTTTCCAGTTCACTGTTTTATTTGCATATGAACATACCTGGAATGTAATTTTCCTTTTAATGTTTTTATTGCATAATTTTAGCGACGAAGTTTTAGTTTTCATTTAATCTCATTCAAGTTATAAAATGGAATGAAGGAAAAATAACTGATACGGAAAAATACTGATTTATAATTAATTAATCGAATATCCTTATTATTACATCCACAATGCCATATAAAATATACGACCAAAAAGATAACATTATTGACAACAATAAACTAGATTAAAACACCACTTTCAAAACTAATTTATCCAATCTAAACAGCATCAAAATAATTACAACCACATTCGAAACTATTATGGATATTATCAGAACCAAAAATACCCACAACAATAATAATTCTGAAGCAGGTAGATATAAAATAAATATCCTCTCGGCTTCTCACATTACACTGAGGAAACTTTTAGTAATAAAAAAAAACAAAAAAAAAAACAAAAATATATGAACATAAGTGGGATATCACACACAGCAATTTATCAAATGCACTAGTTATGCATAGAGATAAATTCACCCCACAACTTTTGATCTAAATAATTTCACACTTATTACAAGAGAAAGTAACTTATTCGAAGGAAGATTCTCACGAGTGTCGCTATTGATTCTTATCCAATATCTCCACTCCTGAAGAATTACTACTTTCCAAAGCCAACATATATAACTATAAATATGATGAAAATTAAGAGAAAACGGATAAGTTCATAAGTTCATGTTATTTAAATTATATAACATAAAGTAATCACAAAGTAAAATAATTTAACTACTAATTTTCATTAGAAAATTCACGAAAATCATTTCCTCAATTCATTGAAGTCTGTCACTTGGCGTCTTTCATAGCTTGCTTGACTTTTTGGCTAACCTGATGAATATTAATGAGCATTCTTAAATGTAATTGCTTTGAAAAACCAATAATATTTTTAACCTTGTATATAAATATATGTTACCAAATAAAATCCTTGCATTTGGTTTGATGAGAGGATGAAACGCGTCAACTAAGATATATTTACCTTTTTTCTTTATTAATATTTTTCTTTTACAAATATACTCTTTCTGAAATTTTTACACTAATAAAAATATAAAACTAGTACATGTCGATGGATGTCCTAAATGATAGCATTTGTAAATGTGTCAATTAGAATTGCAATAACAATGTTCTTTGGTAATTTAACCACAAACATGGTATTTTAATAAGTGCAATGATAAATTTGGAACAAAAGTGTTATATTTTCTTTCAAAATAATTTCAAGTAATAAAATAGGAAAATACCTAATATGAAAGAATGATAATCCATATATTAGAACAAAATGGGCTAAATTTCCAATTTAAATAAATAGATGGGACTATAAACACTTATAATAAGTAATCTCAAGTGAAATATAAACATACGTTACACATTGTAGCCTGTGAAATTTGTTTTTTGTTTTTGTGCTATTTTACTGCAGCTGTCAACGATACATTGTGAGACTTCACGAGATAACCAGCACTCCTTTGCAGGCGCAGAATCATTGAAAGTCCTTCATGAAATTGGCATTTCAGATAATGCAGGCTAACAAAATCATGAACCTTCCAAGCTTGATTGATTATCCTTCATAAATCTACCTAATTACTAAGACAAAGTTGTCTAGAAACATTTTGAAATAAACAGATATCTTAAATAAATAGTTTTAATACTCAGAAATCATGATGTGCCTGAGAAAAGTACCGCTATTTGATTTAATGTCCACACTATGTTCAACTGGTGCAAATGTAAAGAAATTTTAAAAAAAATTAGTAGTTATCAAATATTATCTTCGTATTAGAATGATGTAATATTTTCGAGCATATTTTTGATAAAATATATTATTACTGTACAATTGTAACGTCACTATTCACTACTGAAGTCCATCATAAATGAAAGACTTCGGTTTTGGTTCTGCAAAGAATTGTTGATATTTTAAAATTGGTGAAACCCTTCTTTAGACAAGGAGTAACAAATTAGAGTGTGAAGGGTGAATGTTTAGAAAATACGCTTAACGGTGAAGAATTTTACGTTCAAAAAGAACGTCAACAAACTACAGAGATTGGTTGCGTATACGAAGAAATATTATGTCGAATTAAGGTGTTGAATAAAGATAAAATAAATTTATTATTTCTAAATTTTTATAACTTTTACGAACATAAAACGCTGAAGGTAAAAGGCCGAAGGTTCTAAATCCCTTCCACAGAGTTAGCCTAAAGTCCGCCCGAAGGCAGACTTTAGGCTAGCTCCCACGGAGGGCTTATTATTGTTTAATGTCGTACATCACCGGCATTGCCTGTTATTTTTATTTTAATTCTTCAGTTTCTATAATCTTTTTCTGCAAATATCCAAGCCGCCCAATCTCTTTTCTTAATTCATCTATTTGGTTAGGAAGTCGTCTTTTCGGTCTAATATCTGTTTTCTCTGTTCTTTACACCTCTTAGTTGTTCAGCTGCGTATCCAGCCGATTTCAATAAATTGTTATATTAGTAGAAATTATTAACTTCCAGATCGGGAATGATTTTCTCAACTTGTGATTTTTACTTTCAGCGCCATCTTGTTAACGAACTTAATATCCATTCGCTGCTTTTGATAATTCCTCTTGCATCCGTCTCAAAACGATTATTTCTGCTTCACCTAATTCGTCTGATATCAATTTTTTACTCAATATTTTCAAGGTTATTGCCCCAATTATCTTCCGCACCACGTTCACCGATTCCATTCACAATTTTCACGTAATCCAAACTTAGAGTTTCATTCTTAGTAGCGATTTGTTCAATTGTAACTTGTTCCATTCTTACCCAATTTAGTTCTAAATCAATTTCCTTCTTAGTTCCTTCACTTTAATCTCAGAAATTAAGTTTTTAGTTTATTAAAAATTGCTTGTTCTGCCGGCTTTTTTTTCCTAAATCATTCCAGATATTGTGCATTATTTCCTAATCCCTCTCTTCTATGGATCTCTTATTATGTAACATGTCATGACGACCACATTCAATTCTTTTGTCCAGCTACTTCTATACCTCTGTGTGTTGTGACGAGTTCGCGTGCTGATGACTTGAGAAGCACTGTTGAACGAAGAGCCTGTAAATTTCAGACTCTTTATTCTGCTTTGAGTATTATATTAATTTGAATATTTAATATGATGATTGATGGTTTCGTTTCAGGTTCTATTTTCTAAATGTTTTTCGTCGAGGTACTCTGCCTAGATGGTTTGACCTAAACAAAATAAAAAAAACCATCTACCTATAAAGTTAAGGGGAACAATACTTTGCTGGATATCACTGTATTGCTCTATAAGCCTTAATTAAAAGAAAACATAAAATGATATTTTATTTCTGATGCCCGTTTTCTATCTTAGCCTCTGAAACATATTTTGAGTTAAAAAGCAATATTTCCTTGTTGCTTAAGAGAAAACGCCTTATTATTATTATTATTATTATTATTATTATTATTATTATTTTTAGTATTATAGTTGTTGTTGTAGTTGTCTTATTTCTTTTGGTTTCTAGTGTATGCACATTTCTTTCCGGGTCCCAACCAGAAACCTAAAGTCAGAAATGGCATCATGGTATTTTCCACTGTGCAGTTTAAAAAAAATCGCACATATTTTACATAGGTTTTCAATGTATGGGCTGTACATGTGAGTACAATTTTTTGAATTTATTTAAGGCATGGGATATCAGGGATTCCTTCAATGAGTCTATTGGAATCTTTTCCAATCACAATTACGATTGTTAATGTCCCCATGCGCCACATTTTGAGCTTTCTACTTAAAGATCCTTGCATTTTGATAGATTTTTGTAAATTTTCAAAGATACATTGAAGTCTACAGGGACTGCCATGTCAATAAGGAGGCACATGCTGGCTTTGCTGTCACGATGCCTTGGCGATTAGCTCTGATAGTTCTGTCTGTGTGTATTGTAAAATCCCATAAAATTGTTACAGATCCTATCTCCGTAATCGGGTCTGGGTAGGGTCATACCAATTTCGTGCAGTTTCCTTTCCATAAAAGTTGCGATTTTCCAATGCAGATATTGGCCCACTCTGTCATGCCGAGATTTATATTCAGTTGGTGCCAATAACGTGCAACCTGATTATTATTATTATTATTGTTATTATTATTATTATTATTGCTGTTGTTGTAATTTTGCTGTTGTCATTAAAGTCAAATGATAACACTTATTTTTACATGTTCCAATATTGTTAAGAACTTTTGCTTTTGTCATAAAGAGAAATAATGTTATAAAATATAAATGAATTGTCATTAGTTTTAATATTGTTTTTATTAATATTGTTAATTTCCATGAATCTCTATCTGGAAATCAACCTCAATACAATGATAATGTTGACCTCGGTAATGGAGGCAATAAGAAAATGGTACCTTTTCGTTTTCATAAGCTGCTTTTCTATTTTATTCTGTTTGTTTTTTCATTTCTTTTTAATCACTAACTTACAATTCGTTTTTAACCGCAAAGAAAATATAATTCTAGCAATTTAGGCAGTAAATGATTTGCAATTTAACCATTCTATGCAGGCAACCAGATTCATTCATTTGCTTTGTGCAGATTCCTGTCAAGCAATTACTGTCTCTGAGTTCCGATCAAATCCTGTCAGTTGAGCACAGTGGAATCAATAGCCAACATGATCATAATCAATAATCTGTTATTTGATTAAAAACATTTTGCTACATTTTTGGATTCTTCGGGTGTAAAGCGACCTTGAGATTATCAAACAATCGATTAGCCTCAATCAGAATTTGGCGAAAGGTTTATTTCATTCAAAATCCATCTGAAAAATGCATATAAATCTAACCTCTCTTCCAACGTATCGTGAAGATTTTTTAATGAAATCTCAACCAATTTTTTAGGTTGCAACTTCTGACGAAGCTGCGTATTTTAACAATTCAATTCATTAATGTTTGAAGATTGAGTCTGGTCTAGAGATGATTACAGATTATCAAAACTTATGCTAATATATACAGGCTACCTGCTAAAAAAAAGTATTTACAAACACATAAGAAAGAATATTTTAAATTTTGTTCCTATGTGAAAAAGTCGCTAACATCGCTAATAAATTGCATACAAGTAACAAAAATGTCAGTATTGAGAAAAAAATAAAACATGTTAAAGCTTGTTCTGATTTTTTAAAAAAATTCATGGGATATAAAACTAATAAAATTCATCTGTGCGTCAACTGGCATTAATATATATTTCACTAAATTTCAAACGAAGGTTAATAAAATCAGTTTTTTGGGGGTGAGGGAATTAAAGAATGTACGGAATTACAGCTATTTCAAAATATACAAAATTGAAAAATTTATATATATATACATATATATAATTTTTTAAATATATATATATATAACATATCTAATTTATCTTTCACGGAGATTAACTAGTATAAATATATAGACGTAAAAATTGTTGTTTATCGTCATAGAAGTAACAGCGAATATTTAACTTTGATTTACAAATGATAGCATTTTAACAAGTGCGATAATAATATTTCCAGAAATACTGTAGAACACGGACTTTGGAAAACATCTTAATAGTCATAAATCTCTCTTATTTCTATGTAACAAAATTGCTTTGTAGTCACGACAGTTTATAATTTATCTATCTTTCAAAGTACATGTCACGAGAATACGACGGAAACCAAAGAAATTCAAAATATGCAATATCTCCCCTTAAGATTTTAGAATCTACGATAAATGTATTAAAAGTATAAATGAAGATGTGATTCCTTCCAAACATTCCTAGTTAACATGAAAAAAATACGCTCATTTCGAATGTACAATTAAAAATATGGTTTAATTAAAATATTACTTCATCTTTGATTTTATGTTTAATTTACTGTTATTGAAATCAATTTAGAAAGACTCAAAATCTATATACCGTCGTATATATGAATATAGAAAGTGTCCCAAAAGCCAGCTAAGGATTGAAACATAAAATATCCACATTTTTTAGTATACAAATGTAGTTTTATACAGGATGAAAATTCAAACATAGGAAAGGTATTCACATTTAATTATGAAAAAATATATAACATAAATATCTTTCATTTTCGACTTGACACAGAGGCGCTCCTTCGATAGGATTCCCCATAACTGTGGTTAGTAACACCAGCTACAGTCCTCGAATTATTGCACAGATGTTATTCGTAAGTTGTTGAATTGTTTGGAATTTATTGATGTATAAACGTGGCCTTCCATATCATGTAAAGTCACTTACTGAACTATATCGCCTAAAACGTTGAATTAAGCTGACGAACCATGAAATTCAGTGTTGATTTTCTTTGGGTGGGAATGATGAATTGGCTAAATCGAAAATACAATTTCACCATTTTGGTTCCTTTTTTCAGTTGTGAATTTTGCCATGGGTAATTTCCTCATGTTAATCTAAGTTCTAAAAAAATATGAAACATTTTATGACATTTTTATATCACTAAGTGACGTTTGGGATACCCTGTGTGTGTGCGTGTGTATGTTGTGTTGTGTGTTGTTTGTGTGTGTATGTGTGTGCGTGTGTATGACTGTTATATTGTAAAAAAAGAGTTTAATTATTCAAATTGTGATAGTCATTGTTTTTTAAATTTTTTGAAAGAACCTTTTCTGCTATTTCGTTTCAATCTTTACAGTCACAGTAAACTCGATCCTCTTTATGCGTCTTCCCCTCCATTGTAGTTGTAAACAATGTCTGACTCTTCTACCATCACTCTTTATCCCTCCTCTTCCATCCATTCAAAAATGTCATTAGGTCTGTTACTCTTATGCATCTCACTTCCATATATACTGCTATTTTAAAATTTTCTAATTTCCTCATATTGTGTCCTAGAAATTGTAACTGTCTTTCGGATTTTAAGTATGAGTTTTCGTTCTTTTAGTTTCCATTTTCTTAAGAATTTCTTCGGTGCTCACAACCTTAAAACACAATCCTTGTCGATTTCAGGCTCTTTTACATTTGAAATGAAATTGTTCGAAATTCACTGACATGTAGTCAGATAAATGTGACATAGCTGATCATCACTCTTTTCTTTGTTTCTAACGAAATATTTCTATCGGTTAATACTTTCTTTATTTCTGGAAGGCATCTTTCCCTATTCCGATGAACCACATATTCTATTTTAACATTATAGTTAATTGCTAGAATGTTCTCGTTTTCCTTTGCTACGTTATCTAGTTTCGCACAGTTTTTATTTTGAGTCCCCCCACCCCACATAACATAGTGTTTTCTATGTAGTTTATATTGTTAAAGGTATGTCAGCTGAATATCAATTCCTATAGATTTTCTAATTCGGTGTAAATCTCAAGAAAACGCATTCTTGTCAAACTTCATCTTATTTGGGTGGAGTCGGCAATGCCTATCTGAATACAGACGGTTTATTCCGAGTAAATGTTGTATATCATTCTAATCTCTCTCACATAATAGTCAAGTTTTCCTCGCAGTTCAACATGCCTTTGAAGAGCCCGTCTTTTGTTCTGTTACTTTTATAATTTTATTCATCTCTCTTATATCTGCGTTCGGCAATTTTTTTTTATCTCTGCACACTCGTTGAAACATATAAATTTGAACTGCTTTTGCATTTCTTTCTCATGTTTTTCTTTGCATGCTATATTTTCTTAGCATGCTATACATTGTACCATTGTTTACTGTTTCTTTTTAATTATTTCAAATATTTTCTGACACCTGCTTCTCTTCTTCTCTGTCTTTCTTTGGAGTGATCTCGACTGCCGATGTCACTAGTGATTCTCTTATGGCGTTCCACATGAAATGTCCAGAGTCTTATCCAAGCTAATATATTTGCTTTTAACTCTGTTAGTAAATCTGTTTGCAAAATGAGACTTCCGCTGTTCTATTATTCTATTGGTAATGCCCTGGTTTTTCTATTTCCTTGATTTTACTTTACATATGGCCGTGTGATGCCTGTTTCCAACATCAGTGCATGAATAAATATTGTAGAACAATATTTTCGAAAGTTTTATCGATTGTTAGGTAGTCTATCTCTGTTTTTGTGTCCCATACTGGGATTTTCCATGTCCGCAAGCGTCTTGAGTGTACTGGTATTTAGGTTATGTTTATTATTTAGTTGTTGACCGTGCAACGTTAGACCCATTTTCCTTCGCGTTCATTGTGTCATCCAAGTTCGTATTTGTCTACTATTTCACTGCCACATTTCCTGTCCTACTTTTCCATGATGAATTATTTCAATTCGCACTGACTTTCTGCAATATAGTGTGTTACAAAACTTAAGTGGATGAATAGATAACATGAAACATCACCAGGAAATACAATTTTAGAATTCTATTTTTTGTCCAAATATATGTTATTCATGTATATATGTGATGAATTTATTTTTTAAAATTATATTTAAATTAAATTAATATCAAACATGAGAAATATAACCTTGCTAAAACTAGATTATACTGGTAAATACGGCGCCTAGTGCAATGGATGTTGAACAGATGATTTTACGATACCCATTAAAGTTTTATCGAATGTAACTGGACATTAACCAATAAACACTAATTCTGATGATGATATACTGAGCCATGTTATATATTACCATTGATGTTAACTCTTGTTAGTTTTGTAATAATATTAGTTTAAAGGCGTAGAGTTAATTTAATATTAGATGTTATATTATGAATAAAATTATAACAATTACAGTTAAGTGATGAGAATCAATTAACTAAATGCTTTTGATATTAAATCATCCTTTGCACGATTACTACATTTCCCATCAAATGTAAAGAATTAAACTGGAGAGAAGTTCTCTGAGATTTAATTGTGGTGACTTCATTTTACAGAAATACTATCTAAATGGTAATTCACTTTAGCGCAGAGAACTAATACAAAAACGTGACGTAAAATAAAACTTCAGGAATAAAAATTATTGATGGTCTGAATCTAACAACTACAACTAAAAGATTACTTATTTAAAGCGACAATATCAGAACAGATTAAATTCAATATTAATGTCTGTTAAATTGAATAGACATAGTATTCAATAACAAGCAATATACTAAGCAAGAAGAGAAAACGAAATAGTAAATATAATAATAATGCTTTAGGCAAATTTTCTATTTGCATTAATGTTATTTGAAAACTATAAATATTGAAAAATGAACAGTATTAAAAGAAAATAATATAATGCCCAGTGATAGGCGAATTATGAAGTTATTGTGAAATTTATAGGAAATAAGTTTTCTTACATAGTCAATGTGAGCTCATGGAAAAATGTTTTATTATTAAGTAAATAATGTAGGGATTATTTTCAACAGATGAAATACAAATGCATAAAGGAATTTGAAACAATTTACCTCTGACAGAGTACTAAGCTCATAATCCCTCAGTTGGGACATCGGAATTTTACTTATAATATATCGGAGATTAAGAAAAAATTAAACGCACTTGGATGGAAATACTTGTCTAATTAACAATGATATGGTTCCAAATATCAGCTTCAGATGTAAAACAAGGGAGTTGATTTATATGTAATTACTTTGAAATTGGTTATAATTGTAGAAATACTCATTTTCAAACTTATGTCTAATTGGATTTTTTATTAGATATAGGTATATTCGTTTGCAGGTAGTTGCTCTCTGATGATATGACGACAACGCGTAAATTTAGTGCGTGGTAAGAAGTCGATGACACAGTCGTATATTTAGTCCTCCAGAAATTGCCCGGTGACATTGTCTTCTGCTACACTATTCAGAGCATAGCCTTGATTCCAGTCGCTGGATACACAATTCCGTAAAATCCTTGTTGAAAACACAATTATACTTAAACATGAAAACAATAAACAAAAACTAAAAATTCTTGAAGCTATATACATAAAACAGTTGAAACCTAACCTAAACAAAATAAACTATGCAATCTCCACAAATATCCTTAAATGTCTATAATTGGTAACAGAAGTCATTGGTTTATACCAACGGCTTCCAATACTTAATACTTCTCGAATGCACTCTCGCGTGGTCATGTGTGACGTTATGAGCTGCGGTGCGATTTTCGCTTCCAGCGTCTTATATGCACGTGTTTATCGTTGCTTGGAAATCATCCATGTAAACAGAAACAGACTATCATCACATTCCTGTCCGTGTATTGCTTAATATATTGTACAGTAATTGTCATCTTTGATAATGGCTGATGTAAGCCGGAAGCTTAGATTGGATTAAAAAATATGTATCAATATTGTGATTTTCTTTCTTCGTTTAATGATAATGTTACTAGGCTTATCAGACGTTATGAAAAGAATTTACATAAAATAAATAGACAACACTTGTCTATATTATTTAATGAAACATGTATGAATGAAAAAATGCTGCCTAAATACAAACAATATATATATATATATATATATATATATATATATATATATATATATATATATGTAACGTAATATTAGGCGACAAGAATTCGTACAATCATGCTTTATGAAAATAAGCAAAAAGAAAAATTAAAGCGCATAAAGAATTGTTTATGTTACTCAGTTCTGCTTTAGCCATTTTTTGAACGAAAAAGAAAAATGAACAAACCATAATCGATAATCAACTAAAATTATCTTTAAAAAATATTAGAAGAAAAGATAATACAAATATCACTCTTGATATGAACCAAAATAAAAAGATCATGAATTCTGATGTAACTGGAATTATCATAAATATATACAAACTGAAAAAAAATCTTCTCTTTCTTAAGGACGTTAGCGATCATGGCACTCCACAGTTTACTATAATTTGTAGCTCTTAATAAATATTGTCTTAAAGTCCTAAATGTTGCTCTGTCATTCATTTAATCTATCTCGCTAGTTAGGTTATGCATTATTTTCATCCGTCCCTCTTGTATTCAGTCTGTCTTGTGAGCATCAGATTTTCGAAGCCCTTCTTCCTCATTATGTGCCCTAGAAATTTCACCTGTCTCTTCCTGATGTTAAGTATATGACCTTTTTATCTTTTTCTCCCAAACTTCGTCTATTAAAATAAGATTCATATGATAATGATTGTCATAAATATTCCTGATTTATCGCTTTTTATAATATATTTAAAACAAACATTATAAATAATACCGGAACTGGAAAATCACTCTCATGTAAAAATCAGTTTTTTTGTAGATATTCATGCAATTTTCAGTATTACTGATGGAAATCCATAGTCACAGAACAACCACACACTCTTGAATGTTAACTTGCTACTTAACAATTTTTGCATATGTTGGCCCGCAAATTAAAAAATATGACTTAAATTCAGATAAGTGTTAGCAGAATTACTAATATAATGTTCTCACTGTAAAGAAAGAATTATAATATTATAGTATTATTCTTTATACAACAGAACCCCCCCCCCAAAAAAAAAACAAACAAAAAACAAAAACAAATCAATTTAACCACGGGGAGCGCCTTCTAAAATAGGGTTAAAGATAAAAATAATAATGAAATAAATGACAAAAATATATACGTCCTTGTGTATTGGAAAATTTTGTGATCTTGAGTGAGTAATTGTTAAAAGTTAAAATCTATACCATTTAGAGTCAGAAACGGTTCTACGCACGAGAACATTTCTATTCGATACTTATACATTTAAAATATAATTATTACGCTGCTAAAATGTCAGGTTGAAGTCAATAAATATTTCTCATTACTGTAACTCATAAATGATTTTGACATAATGAGTTGAAGGTACACGAACAAAAACATTATGGACATTCGACGGTTCCTCTTTAATGTTAACTCGAATGTGCAACGACTATAGATAGAAAAATAGAATAACAAATTAGAACTCACTCGTCAATCTTAATAATTTATGTGTACAAAAATCACGTGGTAGAGATAAACACTCAGTTGTGGAGCAAGCTAAGTGAATAATAATCCAACCTTTAGAAAGCGAGCTATTTATGTTGCCATGGAGCATCTCATTGTGCTAAAGTGGGATAGTCCATTGCTTGGGCTGTGATTGGCTGCTGGTACCTGAGTGGATGTATTTCTATATAAATACCAGCTTGATTCATCAGTTAGTTTGCAGGGTTTGTATTAAGTTTAACCCCCGTGTTTGTTTTTGGTGTACGTTAGTCAAGCGAGCGTACAAAAAGTTTTGGAAACTGCTAAGATTTGTTAAGTTTTTGATTTTATTTTTTATAAACCTTTTTTTATTTTGTTTTTTTTGATTTGTGTATTGTTTGCTTTTTTACTTTTTGTTTCTTTTTTCTCTGCTTTTTTGAACCCTCCCCACTGTTTTTGTTTGTATTATTTTCAGTTGTATTTATTTGTTTATTATTATCTTTTTGTCCTTGTTCTGTGCTTCCGTTTTCTTTTTATTTTTTCTGTTCAAACAAATTGAAAAAATAACTTAAAAAAATCTATACGTTCGTTTGGTCGCGGTCAAAAAAACCCATTGACGACACGAACAAAAAAATGTTTGACACATCACCGACGGTGTCAGTGGAAAAAAATGCCTGGGCCAACAAATAGGCCGACATTGAAAAGATTCGGAGTTACTATGTGAAAGCAAAAACAAAAATATGAAAAGACATTTGAAATAACTTTCTCACAATTGAGGAGGCGTTCGAAGCCATCAAAACGAGGACGATATCCCTGCTGACATCCGATATTAAGACACGGAAATCATTGGTGTCAGCAGGGAGACAATGGAGGAGAATTTGAAACCACTCAAGATATGCCCAAAGGTCCTGGCTAGGGAGGACAAACGCTTTGTGGGATATTCTCCTGCAATCTGAACAAGAAGCGAAAAAAAACTGGCTGGGAAAATTCTCAACACCAAATCTCTCCGACTTCAAACGGAGTATTTGGGCACCTGAAGGACGAAGGTGACCGTTCATGGGGTGCCGGTGGACATCCTAGAGACAGAATGGGGGGGCATTTTTCCAAATTTGGGGAAGTTCACAGCGTGGAGGTCCTGAGGAGCAAGGCAGGGATTGCCACCGGGGACATGGAGTGTATATAACTGTGGACCAGATAACTTCCGAGACATGCCCAACATTCCTAACCTGCCGAACAAAAAGAATGTTGGTGGTCGTGGAGGGGTCGGGACCATATTGTTGGTTTGTGGTGTCCTGGGACATATGGCAAAAGGCGTGCCCTGGGAAAAAACCAGCTCAACCTCCAGCAGTTCAACCTTCAGCAGTTCAACCTCCTGCACGACCAGTAGTGGCGGGGAAACAACAAACCTGTGGCAGCATCTCAACCTGGGGAAGGACGTCCAAAAGTGGTGACTGGAAGGAGGTTTCCAGAGGCGGAAGCCTTCAAGCGTCCTGTCTCCTCCCCAGAAAGAAAAAGCCCAAGAAAAACCAAAAGCAGGATCAACAACAAAAAAGCAGCAGAAACAGAAACAACACAAGGGGAGGAGAAACTCCCCAAAAAAAACAGCAACAGAAACAACAGCAACAACAACAACAGAGTCAGCAGAAAGAAGACGAGGAACTCCAGGGAAAAAACATCAACAAAAAGAGAAACCCATGGAGGTGGAACAAATGCCTCCACCTCGTGCTGCATCCTTGAAGAGGTGCAGAGGAGGAGGAGGAAGAAGAAGAAAACCAAAGAAGTGGTCGTAGGGCGGAGCGCAGCGTGGACATAACCAGGCGGCAGCTCCTTCCCTGCGTCGTTTGATGATGCTAGATCGTCTGACTCTCCCAGCAGTAGGCTTCCCTTCCTCCCTTCCCCGTGCTATATCCCCTCTCCTCCACCTCATCCCTAAAACTTTGGACACCCACCCCATATCCACCTCCTCCCCTCCCCCATCCGGCTAGGGAGAAGAAAAAAAAAAAAATGTTTTGCAAATCCCTGAGTCAATCTGCAAGGTTGACAAAGAGGAATACAAAAAGGGCCTATCCAAACAAAGGAAAATCTTGTTAGGGGTTTTTTATAAAGATGTCAGAGGGGACGGCAAGAGTGTCGAAGACCCCGGAAAGATTTCAAAGGCTCCAGGTGTTATCACCTGTGTCAGGGACACAGGTGGTTACCTGAAAGTCTGGACCATATATTTGAAGCCAAGGGAAGCCTTTCCGGACTTGAGGGTGTGCAGGAGTTGGACAACCCTAACTTAAAAGTCTGCGGAATTTTTGCTCTGGGAGGGTCCTGTTTTGGTTCACCCCTCCTTATATAGGGCAATTAAACTAATGTACCCAACGGACGTCGGCGGCATTGTCCCGGACGGTCGTATGACGACAGGAGTGGGTACTGGTAGTCTGGGACAATCCGTCGGGGTCCTGCTTAACACAGATTTCCGCCCCGTATGTGACTAGGGTTTTTTGCGTTAATTCTTCTTTTTTTTGCAGGCTTAGAAAATGGAAACCAAGTTAGCGACTCTGAATGTGAAGGGCTTAAGGGATCGGGGTAAGGCTGCCCATCTGCTCCGGGACCTTCTGTCCCTTTGATGTGGATATTGCCGCGATCGAAGAGACACACTTTGTTTGCAGTGCCGATTCGTGTGTGCTGGAGAACGACTTTGTCGTCTATTCAGCATATGGGGACCTGTTTGCCAGAGGGGTTTCTTTGCTTGTCAGACGGACTCTTGATGCGAAGGTGGACCTTGTGCATACCGATGCCGAGGGCCGGTTGATCGTGGCCGATATTGCCGTGAAAAGTGGTTCGTTCCGAGTCGTTGCGGTTTTATGCGCCCAATGACCAGGAGGAGCGGGTCTCGTTTTTTCGGCAGTTGGGGCCGTTCTGGTTGATTCAACGCGCCTTGTTTTAATGGGGGACTGGAATGCCATCCTGGACTCCAAGTTAGACAGGGGTGGGGAGCTAGTGGGGAAAGGGGCGATCGTAGCCTGGTCAATCTGATCGACGATTATGGTCTCGTCGATAGATACCGGGTCGATCATCCCGGGGGAAAATGTGGACGTGGGCTCTTAATTGGCCTTCTGACAAGGTGGTTAGCTACCTTGACAGGATGTTAGTTAGAAGAGCCGACATAGATCTATTAGATTGCCCTACGTTCCACTGGGTAGGCTACACAGACCACAAACTCGTTTGTGCCAGGGTGGCGTTAGACCATAGGCCTAGAATGGCTGGCTACTGGAAGTTCAATCTGTCTTTACTGGACAGGCAGGACTTCCGGGAGCAGCTAACTAGATTAGTGCAGCGGGAGCTAGTGGGGGCGGTTATCGGGAATAAGTGGTGGGAGCGTCTTAAGTCTAGTATTAGGTCTTTCACCACTGATTTCAGCAAACGGCTCGCTCTAGATAGAGCTGAAAAGGTGAAGACACTTAAAGCTAGTTACACCCGGGCGGTGGCTGGGGAGATCCCCTAGAGATAGCCTTAGCTAGGGCGGCCCCTGGATCGTTTGAATAGCGAGCGGTACATGGGCCAGTGTAATTAGACATAAGTTAAGCAAGATGTCTTCCGAAGCTGTGAACTTGGGCGCAGATCTGCGCAGGGAAGAGGTTCGTCGAGGTGGCGATCGTTACATTCGTGAAGTCGAGTCCCCGGAGGGGCATTACTCTTCGGGCCACTGACGACATGTGCGAGGCGTTTCGGCGCCATTTCGAGAGCCGGTTTACCAAGGAGCCTGGTCTCCGTGAGGAGGAGTTTCGTAGCTATTTGGCTGATTTTCATCGGCTTGCGCCGACTGAAGCGGCTAGCTGCGAGGGGAGAGATCACGGAGGGCGAAGTCTACGCGGTATTGAAGAAGGTCGGCAGAGGCAAGTCGCCCGGTCTGGATGGTTTGCCCTATGAATTGTACTTGAGGCTGTCGCAAAATCTTTGTTCCGATTTTGACAGCAGTGTTCAACAACTGGTTTCGGTCGGGGTCCATCCCCAATCGGATCACCAGGGTGTGATCACTCTGTTGAAAAAGGGCAAAGGTGGTGGGGGAAGCTAGATGATTACAGGCCCATAACTCTGCTAAACACAGAGTTAAAGATTATGGCCAAGATCCTGCAGGAGCGTTTGCAGTCAGTTGCCGAGTCTCTGTTGGGACCTGAGCAGACTTGTTCTGTGAGGGGGCCGAACAATTCAGAGCAACCTGCATCTGATCCGCACGATCATAGAGGGCGTAAAAGACGACGAAGAAGCCGCGCTGATCAATTTGGATCAGTCCAAGGCATTTGATAGGGTTGACCATCGCTACCTTGCCTACTGTCCTGCAGGCCGCTGGATTCGCACCCAACTTCTGCCGCTGGATTAGCCTCCTGTATCGCTCACCCAGTGCTGTGGTACAGGTGAACGGAAAGTTGTCGGACGCGTTCGTGCTGTCTAGGTCGGTTCGTCAGGGTTGTCCGCTGTCGCCTCTCCTTTATGCTTTGGCGTTGGAGCCTCTCCTTCGCCGGCTGAAGGACAGACCGGCAGTCCGGCCCCACGTGGAATCGCCGTTCCTGGAGGGTCTCGAGCCAGGGTTTCCGCGTACGCCGATGACGTATCTGCTTTCGTGTCGTCCCGCAGCGACATTGAGGTGGTACAGAAGGCGCTTGATCGGTACGAGAAGGTGACAGGGGCCAAGATAAACCGCGACAAGTCGTCCGGCTTGCGGTTAGGTGCCTGGAAAGGGGTCGCTCTTCCGGGCCGCTTCGGTTGGACGGACGGTCCTGTCCGCATTCTTGGAGTGTGGTTTGGGCCCGACCTCCAGCTGGAGAAGAATTGGTCTGAAGTACGAGCAAAGGTCGATTTTGCCGGTAAGATTTGGAATCGACGGAGGTTGTCCGTGAAGGGCAGGGCGGAGGTGTGTGTTACATACATTTTCCCCTGATTCTTTATCGATTGTCCGTACTTCCTCTCTGTAAAGACCACAGGAAGGTGCTCGAGCGATCGCTATCCTCCATTTTATGGAGGGGACGCGTGAACAGGGTCGACAGACGAGTCTGCACTAAACGTCCGTGTCATGGGGGCTGGGAATGCCGCACCTGTTGAGTCACATCCGTGCCTCTAGGTTGGCTTTCCTACGCCGCGCATTGACTAGAGGAGATCCGATTCTGGAGGGGGATTGTTAGGGACGCCTTCCTAGCCTTACCATCAGTCCCCCATCTCGCGGGTTGAGCGCCGTTGTAAACCCCGGGATGAGTCGGATTTCCTCCGCGAGTGTCGGTTGGCCTGAAGGCCATTCCCGGTCCAGTGACCTTTCTCGGCCTGGAAGGTCTTCTATCGTGGTTTAGTGGAGGGTCGCGCGAAGGATAAGCTACGTGATACGCTCGACTTGTCGGAGGAGGAGTATCGCTCCTATTGGTCTTGGGCGCCAGCGGCGGATTACCTCAGTAACCCTGAGTTTTCGCTTACCTGGCGATTGGCTCGAATCGGCTGCCTCTCAATGACAAGGCTTTCATATGGGGTTTGGCGGATTTGCCAGACTGTGAACGGTGTGGTCTTGGCTTAGAAGAAACGGCTGCGCACGCCTTCTACCATTGCCCCGGGTCCGCCCCTTGTGGGACCATGTCGGCGAGCTGACGGCTCGTCTCGCTCCTGAACAGCTTGTGTCCATTGATCGCGCATACGCGTGTGACAATGTGTCGCCCCCGTATTCCGGGGAGAAACGAATGGTGTTTCTGATGCTGATGGCCACGGCTCGAATGGTGATTTGGACGACGCGAATGGAGGAAGTCTTGCCAGGGCAACCGTCTTTCTTATCAGCATCTAATCCAATTCTTTTGAGCATCAGCTCAAGATGAAGATTAGATCTGATAGAAAACGATTGCATTCGACAGTCTTCAGCGAAAGGTGGGTAAAAGTAGCAAGCCTGGTTCGTGTGACCGGGGCTATTTTGATTTTTTTTTTTCTAGGTCAACCTATAGCACATCGGGGTGGCTTCCTGTGGAACCCTCCCCTTGGTTAGGTTAGACAAGCTTCAGTGTACCTAGTTAATGTGAGTAAATGTTGTTCCTGGCCTGTATCCCGGCTGCTCTTTGGTTATGGTCCAAGTCGAGATTCCCAACCTCCCCAGTTTGTTTTGCCCCCCCCCCCTTTTTATCTCGACTGGGTCAGCTTTACATTTTCCCATTCCGGCATAATATTTTCTCCACTTTCCCACTCCCTTTTAGGAGACGTCTCTTGATTCTGTCCCCTGGGCAGAATACAGCAACCTCTCTGTTTTTGAGGGTTGGACGGTCCCTACTAACATGTGTTATGTTTAGTTTGTATTTTGTGTTTATTTTTATTTATTATTGGGTTCACCTCCCCTCCCCTTGCATTCTATCATTATTAGAATTTTATGTATATCATTTATGTATCATCAAATTTTTTATGGATTGGGGCGCGTTTTGGTAGGTTCCCTTGGAGTGGATGTGGTATTATGGTGGTTGGAGGATTGAACGGTGATGGATGAGTTCTTGTGGTGAATGAGTAAATTGTAATGTATGAATGGGTCGTGAGTCAGATTAGCTAGGTATAAGATAGTAAGTGTTGACCAGCCTTTTCCCCTCCCCTTTTTTGGCCTTGTGCCACAATTGTAACCTTTGTTGCAATAAATCCTCAGGGTTTGTATTAAGTTACAACCTGCTTTATTTTTGTCTGCTAGCTGGGACCTTTACGCCGGTAAGTGCTTACAAGCACATACATAAATTAGGTGTGTACGCTTGTATGTCTGTGTATAAAGGGCCCATATTTACAAATATACTTACTATCCCCTTGAACTACACCAACCGATTTAAAATATCTTTAAAATTGGCCGCGCAACCCATAATAGTAGACATTACTCTGCCGAAGCAAAAGTGTTGTTACTCACTCGGCACTTTGACACAACTGGCTAAGTTTGTGCTTTGTCGCAACGTCACAGAATGCGCGTCTTGTTTTCCTTGAAATATGGACATTCATCAGGGAGGGAAAATATTCGAATTTTTATGACTTTTGTGCATGATTCTATGAGTGAAGCCGGGATAAAAAAAATAGTACAGAATTGTCTTGGAATCAGGGACATGTCTCGGACTGATTCAACAAACACAATACCCGACAGTATTGACTGCGTGTTGGTTGTAATTTGAGGAAATCGGTGATGGACAGTTCTGGAATAAAAACATATGTGAATAGTGTTTCTACATAATACCTGGAAAATATCTGATAATTTTGAATATCTCAAGTTTCGTGCATCATTTTTGATAAAACGTCATAACACCTAAAACTTCCAAAAATATTTCATTCTATGAACCTCAGTGAAGTATTAAAGAAAACGACACGGAACAACAGATGGCGATTCCTAAAAAGAAAAACGCAAACTGAGATGTATTTACGATGTTTAAATTTACATTTACATAGCTACACCGACACACACACACACACACACACACACACACACACACACACACACACACACACACACACAATAATATTTAATATTAGCTGATTGATATTGCCGTCAGCATCCCGACTACAATGTTTCGTCAACAGAGCTTCCAGAAATTAACTTTATATTTCTCGTTTTCCTTTTTCTTAGTGTAAGGTTTGTTTTTCCTTTGTGTGTTTTTGCGTTAGTGTGTGTGAAGAAAAATAACTATGCCAGTCACCACATGCGCATATACACGCAGACGGGCGCACGAGCACGCCGACTCACACGTGCACGCCGACTCACACGTGCACGCCGACTCACACGTGCACGCACGAACGCTAACACCATGAAAATATAAACTTTGCACCAGAAAAAGAAAAAAAAAAAGAAAGACAAACAGTCAATTACTGATACCTTTGACAGAGTGATTTCTGGAGGATCACGTCTACAAAACTCTGGATTTGGGATGCTGAAAGTAACATCAATCAGCTAAATGTTTAACTTGTATTAATTCTATTAATGCTTTAACTCTGATAGCGAGCACTTTATTGCAAGGGCCACTTGCCTTAAATATCTTTTCTCTCGGTATCCCAATAACTGACAAGCATCATTATCAGACAATATTTTTATTGCTTTAAACTATTATATTAGTGTTTATTTATAATCTGACATTAATTCTTGTTACTTGAAAGGTTATATATAGGGGATATATGCGATTGAGCAGATATCCATTCCTTTTTACCAGAGCAAATTTACTTTACAGAGAGCAGAGTTTGAATTCCAGTCGAGTTCATTATATTCACTTATGCTGAAATATCCTTGCGAAAGGTATGAATCCATCACATTTCCCCCAGCTATGGGTTGAATAGCTGGACAGATTGGATTCTTTAGCCAGTCTACCGCAGAAAGAAATGGCAGATTACTGCGTGAAAAATCTTCTACCTTGTCAGTCATGTATTGAAAAGATACATGATCGCCCAAGCGTGTATTACGTGAGGCATTTAACTGACTGAAATTTACTTCTACCAGTTTGTGACTTAATTCTTACAAAAGATATGTGCTTTTCAAAAGTCTCGAATACACATGACGATGGCCGTAGATTTACAAAACCTGGGATATGTACTCAGATATGTGTATCCACTAAATATAACATTTTATATAATAATTAATGATGTCGGATTATGAATAAAATCTATTAAACCCATAGAAGTTATTTATGTTTCAGATACAAATATACTTGTAAGATAAAACCTATATGGGATTATACGTGCTCTTTTTGTATATATTCTTGTGCAAACTGTAGATACGTTAAAAAGGCAAACATACACAAACGCTGGTAATATTCATTGACAAATATACATGACGAAAGTAGAATGTTCGTTATGTAGCTGATTATGTCAAAATACATATCTCTCTAGTTATAAGTGTAAATATACACAAACAAAATGCCAATTTGATGTATACACAGAAATGTATATGTATAGATGTTACAGCGTATTTACCTTTATGGGAAATTTTCATTTCTCCTTCGTATCTTTTATGAATAACTCCGTTGCGGCCTTTCCATTTTATGACTATCGAAAGGACGTTTTTCCTGTTTTACAAGATCAACAACTTTTTTGCCATGAGATTCATGTTATTGTGTTAAAGAATTGCAAACAGACTCTAAGAGCACTGTGTTCCACTATGTAAATCGGGAATAGTATATTGCAAATTATTTACAGCCATTTTTGATAATATTTTTCTATTCAATTCTTTAAACATTTGTTTCTTTCAACAATTCTTTCGGAACGGATCAGTAAGAAAGTCAATTGGTAATCAATCCTAGTTATTATTTATTCTTTTGTGCTATTAGTTACCATTTTACATAGGATTATATACAATATAAACCTAATTAAAATAGTAACAAATATTTACATTCCCCGGATCAAAATAATAGTATTTTATATTGATTTGGCATGAAAAGTTAAATGCTAAAAACGTAATCGGCATCCATTAAAACATTGTTTAAAACTTTCAACCATTTGATATGTAAGCAACTTTGAATAGAATCATATTTCCATTACTTTCTCAATAAAACTCAGTGCTCATGAAACACGCAATCCATTGCATAAAATCTTCACACATTTCCGATTCAGATGTTTCAGTAAAAACCAATTTGACAATTGCTTAAACGTTCAGGGTATTTATAAAAGCATAATTGGAAAATAATCTTCATGCTAATAAAATAAGAATAAGAATATGTTATAAGCTGTTAAAATAGTTGATATGTCGATAGTATATAAGAGAACTGAAGTGATTTTCTTCTAATTTCCAGGGACATATTTTAGAACAAGTTGATAATGGATTCTATAAGCATATTAATAAAAATTATGCAAAATATAATGTAAGATGGCCAGCATGTGGGCGCATGTTCGCCTTTATGCGTTTTCGTTATGTGTCTTTTATAATACAATTGTTGGTAAGTTTTATTTGAAAAATTATGGTGACCATCAAAACTCATTTATTACGCATAAACTAGACTCATTAATTGACAAGGATACTAAAAATTACGTTACTCATTCGTGCTTCGATTATTTACAAGTAAAAAATATTTGCCACAAACAACTTTTGCATATTGGCTCACTACAGCCTCGAAGATGATGTTAGGATCGATATTTTTGGTGGATTCCTTTAAAATGCCTCAAGCGGCATAGTCTAGCATGTTCAGATGCAAAACTTCTACAACTTATAGGATATGTGACTAAGAACATTCTATTAACTCTACGCAGGAGTTCGACTTCAACCATCATAAAATGCAGTCTACTTTGTAGAATGTATCAACACCCACGTTTAGTGGCAGAAGAATCTAAAAAGAATGGGTTAATTTTGCTTTCAGATAACACGCTAAATTGTTTGCTTGGTTGTGAATGTACCTTCGATTACTCCGAAGCTTGTCAATAGTTTTGGCGATTCAAAGCAGCGTTCATTGTAAGAATGTTCTTCCCGGTAAGTTTTTCAGCATGACTCATGAACGATCGCCTCCTGAAAGTCACGGGACATGAGAAAGAGAGAAAAAGAGAGGGAGATTCTATGGAAAACATGAAGAAAATGTTTATATATAGTTATTTTAAATTGAAATATTCTAAAATGTGTTTATTACATTGGAAGCTCGCAATTTTCATTTTATTATCTTGTAGGTGTAAGAAAATAGATGGATATTGAAGGTTACAGTTACTAAGTTCGGTGAAGCGTAATAAAATTGGTACTGTCTATGAAGCGGTTTAACTGTTCTTAATCAAATTAAAATCACCAGCAAAAGATAAACTGCTAGTGACATGAAAAATAGATTAAAAATAAATCAGCTACATAAGTCATAATATTTTAATGAAGTTGTAACGAGAAAGAGCATTAAGAATTCAGAATAAATGGTTGTCAATAAAAGAGACAGACTGAGGTGAAAGCTACGTACTGGGAACGTCAATTTCAAACAAGTACAAACATTTAACTATCTAAGCTATTTAGACATTCGAGGGCTTATAAACATAGCAAATGACTTTTAGATACTAAGCAAAAGTATTACGGTATAAGAAAATCCCATCAGAAACAAAAGAATTGAGTCCTTAACTGTAATCTCGAAATCTACGATATAACAGTGAATGTAGGATAAGTTCCTCATAGGTAATGAAGAGACTTGAGGAGAAAGAAAAGTTGTCGACAAACGAATGAATGCTGAAGACTCTCAATAGACAGAATATTTGGATAACGTGTATGTCTTAAGGAAAACAGGAAATACGATAAGATAAGAAGAGAAAGTTGAAACTTCTGGAATACATAATAACGAAATAATATTGTATTGTTGCTAATGTAAGGGAAAATGGTTTGCGCAAATCTTCATTCATAGACTCAAACATTATGTGAAGATAGGTTGTCTAGATATATGCTACAAGGACAAAATAGAAGCTGACCTTTTCGACAGAATTAATGCTAAGTAAACAGAAGAAGATTCACACATCGAAATTCAAAATATGTTTGTCATTTTTTAATTTATTTTTTCTGGGCAATACAAGAGATCGATATGCAAATATCTTTCAGTTTCACTGAGCCTCCCTTTCTCTCCCCCATTTCAATCTATGGCTAACAGAAGGATATATATATATATATATATATATATATATATATATATATATATATATATATATATATATATATATATATACACACATACATATATGTTAGTGCAACAGATAAACTAATAAATACTCAAATGAGAAGACAACAACGAGTAATGTGGTTCGAATTATCATTGAAGATTATAGATATGTAGTAGATAAAAGCTATGACTTTTCTGATCGATGATTTCGGTCCATCGTAACACGTATTTGATTGATTCGAATGTTTAGAGAGCAGGTGCTCACCTTTTTCTGTTTCTTTTCCACTAACAGAAAAGCTTACAAGAAAATCAATACTTTGCAAAATTCGTAGCAAAATAATTAAAAAAATGGCAAATAAAACTGAAGAAAAGTCTTTCACCGATTTTATTACAATGTTTATTTCTTGCGTGATAAATTTTAAGTATTTTTCACTCTTCCCTCTCTTTTTATCTTTGCATATTTCCATGTGTGCGTGTTTGTGTACACGTGCATACTTTCAAATATATGACAGTGTCTGGATGCGTCTGCATAGATGCGATAATATATTTTGTATACATACACATTTATTTATATCAAGTAGCTTGACAAAGTAAATTTTGCATATATGTCGCCAATTAAACGATATAATATTGTTGAAGAATTCAAAGTTTTCAGACATTATCCTGCAAATGTTATTGCTTCGACCGCTGGAACCATAAGCATGTAGACTATTCTAAATGTATAGTGAAACTTGACAAAACCCCGATCGAAATTAAATGAATTTAAAAGCAGTAAAGACAAGACAATGGGAACTAGCCCATAGATCTTATGACAATTAGAACAGTTTTCATATTTAGAGCAAGTTTATGTGTGTTAAACAAAGAAAACTGCCATCATAAAACAGTGGCTAAACCGTAATAATTTAACAGAATTCTAAGGTTAAAAAGAAAACATTTTGTGTAGGGAGAACATGTAATGAGCAATAAGCGAGTATCGGTCTGGTGAAGTGCTTTCTCGTGAAGTGAGTATAGCTGAAGCAATTGTCGGAAGAACGATATATGGAACGGTATAGAAGAGCTGGTGGGGACATTCTGGTGAACATGAAATAAATAAATTAACAAGACAAAACATAATGGTATCTGAAAGAAAGTTCTAACATTCCTACAGAATACTGATAGGAATAAAAACCGAGAGAACACTTGCAATATTTTCGAACTTACAACATCAATAAACTGAACCATTTAATAAATGCAGGAGCGAATATGGTTACTTATGAACCGGATGTTCAGAAGAACAACTCAAAAAGACAAGGATACAGAATCTATGTGTGGTGGGGTAATCTGTAGTGATAAATGAAAATAATACAAAAAGCGAAATTAATAAAATCTAAATCATAATTTATGAAAAGACATCCGCATGATAATGCAGAAAAATACAAACGGTTCTAAAAATGAAAAGCTACTTACAATCGAAATCCCCGGTGAAACGTTAGCTAAAGGAGGCAGACAAAATATATATATATCGATAGAGAATTCTATCAAATGTATACTCGGTGAGAAAGGTGATCCACTGTTTACTGTGCAAACGATAACAATATTGGAAAATAAAAATAAAAATTAATTTATCGGTAAACAAATTCAGAAACTAGAAACAACAAGTTGTCACATATGGTGTATGCAAATGAAAGACGGAGTAGCTTAGCGGTAGAAAAAAAAATTTATAGAAAATGGACCAGAACTAATACAGATATCGGAGCCATAAAAAATATCTTCTTGGAAACTAGAAAGATACAGTGGAATGTATGACTTCCATTTGAAAAGATTCACTACCATTTATGTGAAATCGAATTAGAACAACAATTACAGTATAGTCTGATAGAGGCAACAGTTTCTGAAGTGATAATGAAAGAAAATACCAAGGAAAGGGACATTTTTCAAGCACGTCATCGAAATGCAGCTGACATCAAGAAGTGTTTAATGATAAGCGATGACAATGATTGAAAGAGGAAAGATTTGAACTGCTTTACATGGAATATATTACGGTGCATAGAGAGAAGGAAACTTACAAACTTTTGGAAGATAATAAGTTCAACTCGATGGAAATGAAGAAAGTAGGAAGCAAATAATAGACGAAGTGTTAGAAACCAAAGTCTGCAATTAATTTCTGGTCAGATAAAAATACACTTTGACAGATTATATTCAGAGACCTTTCCTAACCTGGACAAATTAATATTTCTAAATTGTAACCCCCCCACCAAACAAAAAAATTGAATGCTGATGGAAATTCACAAAGACTTGCATCCGAAAGATGAGGTTAATAGACATTATATAACATCGAAAATGGTATCCAAATGCCCCATTAACAGGCAACTGAAGAGTATATAACTAATAGTAAGTAAAGAGTAATTACTATAAGTAAACATTTCGCATGCGATGTAAACCCGAAATGCAATAGAGAACCGGCAACTTTGAAAGTGGGAATAGAAAAAAATGTCTATGCAATTACTTGTATGGATATTTCATGAGACAATTCAAACGAATGTCGACTTTACCCTGAGTGGCTTAAAAGCTAAATTCATAAAGAGCATTATGGATAGGACATAAGGGAATAGGAAATATGGGCAATACCTAAGTATAGAAAGAAAAAAAAATGGAGGAATTTGGCTAAAAATTGTATCTAATGTTTACCGGATAAGAAAGGTGATCCACGGGTAATCGATTATGTTTCGATCATATAAGCCAGTGGTATATGCACAAACCAGAATCTCTCATAGTAAATGAAAAATATTAGTACGTTTTGAATTTTGAGATTCAAACGGATAAACCCCTTCAAGTCAGCAGAATGGATCTAGTTATGAATAAGGAGAAATATCAAGTGCCTTATAGTGTATTTCGCAATTAGGGTAAATCCAACATTAACGTAGAAAGAAAGTGAAATACTGGATAAGTATCTTGATCTCACCAATGAACCGAAGAAACTGTTCAATAGGAAGGTGACGGTAGTACCTATCGTAACTGGAGTGCAGTGAATAATTTTGAAAAGATGAACAAAAGGACTGGAAGTCTAACATAGATTCGAGAATATATCCAGGCATAGGGAATTCAAAAAAGAGGCGAGTTTCTTCCGGGAACATTGTCACTTTATATTCCATCTGAACTAACGTAGACTTTTATTGTGTGGAAGCTTGTGTACGACTACTAATAAAGTATATCGTTGAAGAGAACAGAAATTCATTAAAAATAAAACCTTGAATGATTCCTGTTAATTCTAAAAGAAAAGGTCATAAGGTTATTAATGTTGAAAGTTTAATATTTGGAAAATATCACTTCTAACGTTTTAATCGGATTAATTAAAACTTCTTTGATAACTGGTATAAATAACATGAACAATATAAAAGGGATTTAATTGATTGTGTTAAAGACAAACGATGCATATCCATTATAACAAGAGATGCAGATTTTGTTATTTCTTTTGAATAAAGTTGAAGAGATATGAGCAACAATTTTTTTCAAGATGATTTCACTAAACATCCCAAATTCCTTACAGCAAAAGAAATAGTCGATCTGTGTGTGTGTGTGTTTGGGAGGGGCGTGTGAATATAAGCGCAACAACCTGGAAGTTGGTTTGTTAAGCAGTTTAGATGCTGAACAGGATTGGTTTTACTTGTAAAACTTTCAGTTCTGAAAATAGAAAAAACATTCACTAATGAAAATTTTACTGAATGATGTAGAGTAAAAGTAGAGGATTAAATAATAAAAATTGAAAAAAATATGATACGTAAGTGAAATTCTTGATATTTTTTGTTTTTAAATAATACCAAAAATACATGACAAAACATTAATCCTTATTAAATATCATCCGTAATTACTTCCCTATTCAGAGAAAAGTGATCAGTTAATACTGCTGCTGAATTCAGCAGAATAAATTTCCAGGAAGATTTTCAGGAAGAGACTGTGCTATGTTGAATTTTTTTTCTTTTTGTGAATCATGTTTTACATTTTCCTTGTCGTTTAAGAATAGTATATTTGGAAATCGTTGAAAGATTTATTTCTTTTAAACTTATGACATCCTTATGGTACGAGAAAAAGGCAGTATGAATAAAAAGTGAAGAATGTTTAAATTTATGAATTGGGGATAAGAACTTAAATATTACACAGCAATTAAAAAGTAAGTTAGTACATATAAAATACAATCAAATCTCATATGTGAAACTCCTGAGAAAAATAGAAAATACTTCCAAAATCTTCATCAAATATAAAATAATTAAATCATTAACGTATCAAGACAGCAATATTTTATTTATTGTTAGTTAAATACAGAATTAACGATTGGTATTTTCTATATTTCTTTTCCGAAATAAAACTGTAATGTAACGTCATTCAAATTTCTGTTTTAATAAAGAACATTAGAACGTTTGGCGAACTTTGCTTCATAAGAAGGTATAGACACGCATTGACAGTGGAATGGAGAGAGAGCGATAGAGAGACAGACAGAGAGAGAAACATATATAAAACTCTCTCTCTCTTTCTCTCTCTCTCTCTCTCTCTCTCTATATATATATATATATTCAGGTGTGTATATGCTATACAGATTCTATATGTCCTATCTTTGATGAAAATAATACAGAATTGACGATTACTCGATTTTCTTCAAAGTTTATTAATATGTGCTGCGTGATTTTATTTATTTACAAATATTCTGTAATAATAAATGATGTATTAAACTGTAGTAAACTCTAATGTATAAACACCCTTATATGTGTACAGGTTCCACAAAATTCTATGTTTAAAGAGTATACGGATTAAATATTAAGGTACGATATAACCTCTCCCCTGTGTATCCGATCTTATAGTTGGATGATACGATCGTTGAAGACATTATTTTGTGTCCCTCACATCTATTGACGCAGTATACTAAGAGTTGTAGGCAAGCTCATACAAAGAATCAGATGTATTGGCATTATATTCCAGTCATGTTCAGTAGAAAACAGTTCTGGCGATCAGGCTAGTCGGGAAAGTGATTTGACGTTTTACAGCGAATATAGTACAAGGGTCAGGTGAGTGGACATTATTCTTTTCGAACAGCATACCCCCCTACTCCAAGAATAGAAGCGTATCGCTTTATACCATCTAGAAACACCTGAGGTGAACGAACGTTGTAATTTATATAACAGCACACCATAATGCCAGGGAATGTTAGTGTGTACTTTGGGTGAATACTTTTGGGAAATTATTATTACTCTGGTTTATTTTGTTACATTACAATCTACTCTCATCACTAAATAAAAAGCGCTTTCCAACCAGGAGATAAACTTGCGACACTACTGGATGCTTCTAAGTGGAAGTCTGGCTCGTGCTATATGATATCGTAGTCCTTCTACAAGCAAACGATTCCCACATTTAATCTCCGGTGAGTAGTGAAAATCGTATAGTCTGCTATTGTTGCCCTTCAGATGCATAGATGTTGATAAGTGTCTCTGTTGTCGTCAAAAATTAGGTCTACGTGTGTAGGTTTCATTTGAATACTATTGCTTACATCGAAACACAACTAACCTTAATATAAGCAGTAAATATAATACTTCTCAAAGATGACCATCCAGTTTCTGAAGACCTCAATTCAACCCCTTTCAAACAGGAACACGTGTGCGTCTCTGTGTTAGGACAATTATTTGAATTATATTTTTATCACACTGAACATCATGGCAGCTTGGGCTAGCCTTTTAAACATCAGATATGTTTTATTAACTTTTTTAAATTTCTGAATTAGTTGTTTTATGTAATCGTTAAATTTACTTTTCGTACTGTTCCTCGAGTACTTTCAAATGTTGCTACATTCGTTTTCAAGGATTTTGTTTTGTGTATGTTTATGTAACTGATTTTGGTTAATTCCGGACTTCTCACGTGTGCCAGAAGAATTTCATGTCACTCAAAGTGATGTCATTTAAACGGTCAAAATGGAATTTTATGTGTATTTCTTTTTAGACACACTTCACAGTCCGTTATGAAGAAATATACATTTTTAATGTTGGTCGCTTCTTCTTTATTACAACAGTTTCCTGGATTGCGAGTCTTTTTTTGCATTGTGTCCTCTATATTATGTTATCGACAAAAATATATCGTATGTTAATATTATTTTCCTTATTTGTTATATTCAATGTATATGTACGCTAATTGTACTACATTTTGATAAAGGACAAGTTAACCTACAAGAGCGTGATTGCTGATTGCTAGTGTTGGAGATAGAATAATTCAACTGACTTAAGAATTCATGGGCAACATTATTTGTTACACATGGTGGATTTTGAGGTGATGAATTATATCTATATTATTAGGACATTCAAGGACAGGCTCAAAATTCTAGAGATTATAATAAAAGAGAAACAACCAACATTAAATAAAGCACACACACACACACACACACACACACACACACATATATATATATATATATATATATATATATATATATATTTAATTCAATTATTAATTATTTGGAAGAGAACTGTGGAAGTTTTTATTCGGAAGAGCATTAAATTGCCATGTATAAAATTACAGACTACCATTAATAGAGTTTCATTAGAGAGAGCACAGTCTCGAATTATTGCACAAAATAATATCCCAAATCCTATTTTATCAATCTCCACATGGATTTAAAATGTTATTTATTTTGAAGTCTTACATCAGCTTTGATCGCATTTTTTGTCTTAAATGCGCATTGATACGTGTATTTGTGTTGAAGACATTCCCTCTCGCTCATTTGGATGTTTGTCTTTAATGTCAAACCTTTGGGTCAAATTCATTTTCTTAAATGTAAAACGTCAATAGAATTCTTCGATTTGTATTAATCAAATGTAATTTAGAAATTAGAAACTACTTTCTGATTAATAATCTACATCTATATTTGTTTTCTCTTTTGTATAGTAATTATATCATACTGTTTACTGGCAGTAGTTTCATGTCAAGGCTTTTCCAAATTTGAAATTTCATAATAAATATAATTGTTCAGTAATTTTGTACTTGGCTCACATGAGATAAAAATAAGTTCATATTAAGTGTTATAGAATTCAATAATACTGGTTGAGAAAGAAAAGAAATTCAAGATTCATTGTAGAATTCGAAGATGTATTCTACCACTTACACCAAATTCCATATTCGCGACCATAATGATGAAAGAGAAACGTGCTCATCTGTGCACTTCCAAAACTTCCCAGCCCGAATCGACACGGGATTGATATCATGCCCAACTCACAAGTGGACAACAAACACCTTTGCTCAAGAGTAGTGAAGCTTCACTTGCTCATTCAGAGACAACCATTTAACATGCAGTGTTCCGCTTTGAATGAGAAATCGAATATTTCAGTTTTAAATTCACTCTGTAGAAAATTGATATCGATAATAAAATACCTCGAGTAAAGAGGTATCATCTGACTTCCCAAAAAAGTAATATATATATATTAAGGAAAATATTGCCGGAAAAAAACTTACCATCGACGAAAAATTACTTTTCTGTTTATTCCTGATTGTGATGTTTTGCTTATTATTTCTTTGTTTTTCATCTGACATTTCTATTCTTCACTTATTTTCCCTTATTGCATATATGTCTACATTGATTTGTCCTATATATATATATATATATATATATATATATATATATATATATAATATATAGACATACAGACATACACGCACACACATACACACACACACACATATATATATTTCATACACGTTTCATTAAATAATATAGACAAGTATTGTCTATTTATTTTATGTAAACTCTTTTCATAACGTCTAATAAGTTCAATAACATTATCATTGAACGAAGAAAGAAATTCACAATATTGATCCATATGTTTTTTAATACAATCTAAGCTTTCCTTTCAAAGATGTCAATTACAACATATTAAGCAATATACGGACAAGACAGTGATGACAGTCTGTGAATGTTTACATAGATGATCTCTAATCAACGATAAACACGTGCATATAAGGCGCTAGAAGTGAAAATCGCACCGCATCTCATGACGTCAGACATGACCATGCGAGAGTGAATTGGAGAAGTATGAAGTATGGAAAGCCGTTGGCACAAACCAATGGCCTCCGTCACCAACTACAGACAATTAAGGATATTTGGAGAGATTCCATAGTTGATTTTGTTTAGGTTGGGTTTCAACTGTTTAATGTATAATGCTTCAAGGATTTTTAGTTTTTGTCTATTGTTTTCATGTCGAAGTATAATTGTGTTTTCGACAAGTATTTTACGGAATTGTGTATGCGGGCAGGCATGTTGTTTTAAATGCCTAAAAATGCTAGAGTTTTCATTCCAATGTAGTGTCAAGCGACGTGAAAGCGAGTTTGTGGTGTGACCAACATAAACATTATTTAAATCGTTGGAGATACAATCTCCCCAAGGGCACTTGAAGTTATAAACTATGTTGGTTTTTTGCAAATCGCTAACCGGAGGAGAAGAATCATTGAGAAGAAATAAGATGGATATACTAGATTAAGTGTAGTATATGATTAATTTATTTTTTTTGCTAGGATCTGTTGTTGATATATTAGTATTTACTAAATTTTTTAGTATATTTTCATCTTGTTTATAATTAGTATGCATTTGATTACGATATAGGAGATTAATATGTTTGAGATCAGTAGAAGCAGTATTATGTACTATTTGCTTAGTATTGAGATTTCTAAGAAAGCATCTTATTTGTTCATCAACTATATAGTTTGGAAAGCTATTATTAATAAGTGTCTGTTTTATATTCTTTAGTTCACTGTAAAAAATCTGTTTGGTGGATGAATTAGTTTCTGCACGATGTATTAGATTCTTTATAATTGCCATTTTGTAGTAATATGGGCATTCGCTCTTGTAGTTAAGTGTACATGAATTTATGCTTGTAGGTTTTTTGTATGGCGAAATAGTAAATTTGTTATTATTTGTGTTTATCAATATGTCAAGGAAGGGATTTTATTATTAGTATTGAGTTCATATGTGAATTTAAGGACAGAATTATTTTGGAAACGTTTTGAAGTTGAAGTATTTCATCTGTATTTTCAACTAACATAAGAATATCATCAACGTATCTTAGGTAGAGTGATGTTTTTTTTTTAAATCTGTAAATATCTTATTTTCAAGGTTCGACATGTAGAAATTGCTAAATGTCGGACCCAGTACTGAACCCACGGATACACCATCACGTTGTATATATATATATATATATATATATATATATATATATATATATATATATATATATATATATATATATATTGTTATTAAGCAAGGGACTTCAGTAGTACAAGCTAATAGTAGTTTTCTTAATATATTAGGATTAATTTTAAGTGGGGTAAAGATGAGTTACTGTATATATTTCTTATGATTATGTCAATAGTTTCACTAACAGGGACATTGGTAAATAAGTTTTCAACATCATTGTAATTGACATCTTTGACATCAACGTCATTGTAATTGACATCTTTGATAATGGCTTATGTAAGCCGAAAGCTTAGATTGTATTAGTAAAAAAAAATATAGATCAATATTGTGAATTTCTTTCTTCGTTTAATGATAATGTTATTAAACTCATTAGACGTTATGAAAAGAACTTACATAAAATAGACAACACATGTCTATATTATTTAATGAAACGTGTATGAATAAAAAGATACTGCCTAAATACACACACACACACACACTATATATATATATATATATATATATATATATATATATATATAGAGAGAGAGAGAGAGAGAGAGAGAGAGAGAGAGAGAGAGAAGGTCACCTTAGACGAAACAGAATAAAAAGGGGCGTTGTTATTATATAATAATCTTGTGTTTGTTTAAATTTTATTTTCGTTTTCTTTTACTGTTTTTTTCCTTGATGACACGTAAGGTGTATCGTCATATTCTGTCGGAACTCCCACATTTAAAAAAAAATAAAATGGAATAAAAGCTTACCAGCGTTGTTGTAAGACTGATTCAGTATATAATGAGGCCCCAAAAGAAATCCCTCCATAAAGCAAGCGTTCCGCGGCCAAGCTGACGAGGATCAAATCTAGCCCACGGCGCCAGCCATCATCATCGCTAGCTTGCTATCGGCTGTCGTACCAGCCATCTGAAGGTCCTGCCGCTCCAGCCAAACCCAACAGGCTTCCCGCTCCAGCCATCCTCGCTGGCAGCAATGATAGGTATTAAACTGTCCTTTTCAGGACAACGCTCTTCTCACTCTTTACACGATTATTTTTTGCCTAGTGCACTGTAACATTAGCTTTGTTGATGTAATTTCTACATATAAAGTTGGCAATATATATTTACTCAGTTTGCCTTCTTTATTGTCTTCCGACATTCAATATTTGTATTATAGTTTAGGAAATATTTTTACAATGTATTTTTATTCTGTTTGAATATATAAATTGCTTCCTCCGTCTATTTCCTCTTTTCTTTACTTACAGTGAACCTGACTGCCTCATTGTGATTCCTTCGTGTATGAACTAGGGCTTCAAACATCCACGAGAAATGCAGATTCAATACTTACATTTAAATTTCTTTTAACTTTTATAAATTCAGGGTACAATGGGTTTAAATTTTGATAAAAATAAACGTTTTTTTTTTAATTTGAAACATTCAGCTAAAAGTGTTCAGGTGTTTCATATTTTACTTAGATATTGAAATCCCACCCGAAATAGCTATTTGCTCGGAGAAACCTTACTATTATTATTTTTATTAATAGTATTTTTTATGGTTTTAATGTTATGGCTTTTACATATGTCACATAGTGTTGCGCTATTTCATGCAGTGTTGCCATTTTCATTTAATACATATTTTCTTGTCATGCAACTGTTTATCTAATCATAATGTTTATATCTATATTTTTATTTATATCGTTAAGAATGTTGTGAAATTTTTTCAGCCTCTCTAAACATTATTAGCCATTTTCACATTTTTATATTTTTACTTTATTTTTATTTCTTGTGATTATCAGTCCTGATTATTATTTTTACCGCTTCATAAATACACACAAATGTATTAAATTATAATAATGAACTATAGGATGAAATTGTACTTGAACTTATTTTCTATGTAGTTTCTATCTGATAATTTGTAATTCCCTTGTATCTTTTAGAAGGCAAATAATTCACACACTCTATTTTTCGTATGGCAAGCTAAAATAATACTAACATAACATAATAGCAAGATAATATAATAGTAACATGAAAAGCTTAAACATGCAGAAAAAAAACGACTAGGATTTTTAGTTTAAATAAATTAATATCACTTCTCTTCATCTATCTTTGCCGTTATGCAACGTCAATTCCATAAATTCTGCTAAGAGGTAGAATTTTTGGAGCATTTCTCAATTTCATAGTTATATTCGAATGTCTGGAAATTCGGCCACACAGAACTGTGGATGATAATCTTATGAAATTTTTTGTCTTAAAGTAAAAATATTTCTTCAATGGTAATTGTTGAAGATATTTACTTATGAAGCTATCAAACATCATTAATTTACATTTCAAATTTCAACTTTAGAATAAAGTTACCCCAACACCTATTACAGAAATGTCGCAATAAAATTTAAAATTTTCATCTTTTAAATGTATTTTTCAACATGTATTCTACAACCAGAACACCAAGAAAATGTCTACGCATTTTTTTCTGTAGGATTATATATTAAATACTTAAGTTGAATAACAGGATTTGATACTTGGTGCATTTGAAATGTGCTGCAGTCATGTATATGAATGACAATAGCGATGTTTCTCAGAGTAAAATAAAACATTAACTACTTAAATGATTACAATTGCATGTCATGAGGAACTTAAGAGTTGATAAGTAGAATTAAGACTGGAATCAATCTTTAAAATTATTAAAACAATCAGGCAATTTTCCGCTTTTGGTTCTTGTGCGAAATAGGTTCATTTTTTTACAAACATTATATAGGAATTCGAAGTCTCATAACATTTGTAATCAATGCTTATAGATTTCTAGTCTCAGCAAATATTTCAAAGGACATATTTTGACAAAAATAAGGGGTATTCATAAGATTTGTCTCTGGAAATGTCCTTAATTTTGAGTACTGTAAATGTCCTCATTACCTAGATGAGATCACCGAGTAATAGTAGTCATAATAATAAGGAAATATAATTACGTGAATAATTTTCCGCCTTTCGACATACAGTGCAGCTTGCAGATCTGTTACGGTCGTAATTTAGATATATTTATGCGTAATAGTTTTTTAATAATTATAAAGAAATGTTTTAAATTTATGCCTCTGTGTCAGACTTTAAGAAAAACAAAACTTCCTTTTAATTATGTGAAAGAATGCATATTTATTTCTTTTCTTCAACGATCACACTACCCCATTATCACATCAAGTGAAATAAAAAAGGGATGATCAGAGTTGATATACAGAGGAATTTAAACTCCTTCTACAACCATTCTAAATAGGTGCTAGATTTTGTGCATTGTGTGACTGCATTAAATCATTTACGATAAAGATAGAAGACAATATATCGGAAAAAGTCAGATCCAGATAAAATATTTATATGTTATAAACGGCATGTAGTTCAATGAAAGCCAGCAGAAAGCTGTCGTCATATTCGGAATATTTTCTTCTCTCCCCTTTGATGGTCTACAAATATGGAACATAAATAGCAAGCTATTGCTTTAAAAAGTAAATTATCTTAAAGAGCATACAAGAAATTACGAAATATAGCAACTTTTTCATCGTGCATTGTTTGAAGAGAGACTAGTTTTAAAAAGGTAAGGCATTTGACAAAACAGAAAACGACAACAAAGGTATAACAAGGTATATTATTCAATAATACTGAAGAGAAAATGGTGATGAAGTTTTGAAAAATATTCAATCAAACAAAACACACACACACACGCATACATATATCTTACTTATTATAAAACGCAGATTGTGTGTGTGTGTGTGTGTGTACGTTTATATATTGGATCGGATTTCCTATATTTTTCAACCGATTTCAACAAAACTTCACAGGACTACGTAGAATTACCTTGCGGTGTTTCTGACAGCGCCAAAAATTGGAAAAACACAATTGTTTTTGCACGAAATCAATTTGAAAACACGATCAAGAGGCATTAATGAAAGGGGGACAACTCATATCAACTTATACTTATTAATTTCGAGTTATACTTATTATAAAACTCAGGTTGTGTGTGTGTGTGTGTGTGTGTGTGTGTGTGTGTGTGTGTGTGTGTGTGTGTGTTCGTTTATATATGGGATCGGATTTCCTACATTTTTCAACCGATTTCAAAAAAACTTCACTTTTTTTTGGCAGGTAGTGTTTCTTCTGCTGTCTTGCACACTTTTTTCTTTATTTTTACATTCAGACTGCTTTCAAAATTCCATTTACAAGACAATTGTTTATAATAAAATTCTATTCAATCGGTAGAATCATAACGATTGAAAACAATGTTTTTGTTTGAGTTTGGGTTTGACCAATTCGTAAAAAAAACCCCCAAAAAACAAAACAAAAAAATAAAACTAATTAACACATGCGTGTCCGTCAACATTAAACAATAATCTTTGTCAATTTAATTTTTCAGTCTTTATGATGCTCGATACTTGATCTATCTCTTACTGTTACATCCCCGGGCAACGCCGGACTCTACTGCTAGTAATTACTATAGGCATTATTTTTAATAACTCTTAAAGCAATGAAGAATAATGTATTGAAAATATCCATTCAGTATCTCTCTATCTCTCTCTCTCTCTCTCTCTCTCTCTCTCTCTCTCATATATATATATATATATATATATATATATATATAGTTACGGATCCCCACTTTCTCTAGCCGGATCGATAGTGGAGATAGAGAAGGATCGCAATATGTATTATTATTTTTCATGTATATACAATAATTATAACAAATTTCTTTCTCCAAGTGTCCCTTTCCGATTGATCAGACACGGCCGAGCAGAAACGATTAAGGAAGAAAGGCGATGGGCAACAAACAACGGTAAACCAGACATAAGGACAACAAGTAATAAATTTATTATCAAAATATACAAACGAAGAGAAAATGAAAAATGGGCAAAACCAAAGAGAATAAGTCAAAAATAAACATTGTGGAAAAGAATATTGGGAAGGGAGTTTATCCTCTCAGAAATTCAGTAAATCAAAGATCAGAACTTGCACGAATTTACAAGCATGAAAAGGTGAAGCAAGCAGAGAGAAACGTGTAATAGAAAAGATCCCATGCCAGGCTTACATGAAAGTACAAACATGAAAAGTTACATTGAACAAAGTGAAAACATGTAAAAGAAACAATGAACTTATCTGGTCGTTATAAAAGTTCTTCTTTTCTTTAATGTATCTTATATGTATTTCTTCTTTTCCTTTCTCTTTTTAGATTTCTTTTCTCTCTTTCTTTTTCATTTCGCATAAATGTCTCTTTTTGAGGTTTTTTCTTTTTCTCTTTTTCCTTTCGTCTGGTCTTGAATTTCCCTTGAGATATTTCCTCTGTTTCTCTTTTCATATAATGTCTCTTTTTAAGATCTTTTCTCTCTTCTTCATTTCTTCTCGTCTAGGGGCTTGAGTAACGGATCAGTTGAAGGTGTCTTCTTTCTCTTAGCTTTCATAAAATAACGTATCTTTCTTGCGTCTTGATGTAGCAGAATTTATCGTACGCCGGAGTTTGTTTCCTTGAATCCAACCTTGTTGAATCCTTTCGGTTCTGAGATCGTCTTAGATTTCTATACTTTTCACATGTTTAAATCGATAGTCGGTTGTCGCATTTGTAGCTGATTGTCCATTCAGTTTGAACAGGGACTTTTTCGCATGGCCAATTTTATAAATGATTATCGACTTTATAGCCGTCTATACGTTCTATTCGAAAATAGAAGATGGACTCACTTTCGGATATCCAAATACTTCTTTCGCATACCCAAATCTATAGCTGACTATCGCAATCATAGCAGACTCGTCCTTCCAGTCCTAAGACCGGAGAGTTACTTTTTTCACATAACCATTATAGTTATAGTAGAGTTGTCCGTTCAGCCCAATGACCGACGAGGGACTTCTTCACATGACCAAATTCATAACGAACTGTTGCGTTTATAGCGTTCCGGAGAAGGACTAACATTGCGCTGTTCATTTTTTTCTTTTTTTCTGTGTGTGTCTTTGTTTCATCACGTGGTCCTTGATTTCCAAATATGAACCGTTTTTCTGTGTGAGCGAAAAGAGGCTACATATTCTCTCACCTGCAGGGTTTCAGAGAGTTCGTTTAGCATCTGGGTTTCATCCGGTTAAATCACGTCGTTAACATGTGATTAAAAGAGAAAGGTAAATGTACAGTCTTTACTCAACTGCATGCCAGTTTGGTTAACATCTGTCAACATTCAATTAAAATATAAGCATTGATATAGATTTTATAATAAATTTAGATAAGGGTTCGTAACAATATATATTGAATATATTTGAACACACATACACACACACACACACACGCACACACACACGTACACTCACTCACACAAAACACACACATACATGCGCGCACACACACACAAACGCACACACACACACACACACACACACACATATATATATATATATATATATATATATATATATATATATATATATAAACGCACCCAAAAAATGAAAATGATTTTAGAAGTAAAAAGCAAACAAACCTATGAGAAGTATTAATTAGAAAAAAAAGAAAGATAAAAAAATTAATAAAATATTTCAATAAACTAAGAGGGAAGTATTACAGAATTGAACCGTTTATATATATATATATATATATATATATATATATATATAGTTGGTGAAAATGTGACGATCGTAAAAATGACACGTATATTCAAAACGCACAATGATGCAAATCTAGTTTGTGAGACTGGAAGAAAAAAATTAAATTGCTATAGAGAAACAAAATGACAAAATAAGGATAATATATGGGGAAAGACAAACGTGATGAATCGACAAATATATAAAAAAAAAGATATAAGAAAAATCCTTCTAATAGAAGTCGCTAAGCTAAAGAAAATCTGAAAACGGATACACCAATGAAAACAAAGAATAATTTTCGAGGAGAAAATTAGATTTCACCTACTGGTAAATAAAGGGAAATCACTGCAACTGGAAACGACGGAAATGAATAATTTTTAGTGAAGATTATATAACACAGGAAAGTTGCAAACGCCAGACCATTATTAAATCAGTCGGTTCTAGTTCAAGATTAGTCGCTATTGATGTAAAAATAGCTATCTGATAGAAGTTTACAACTCGAGATGTTGAAGAAAGATGTCTTATCTTAATTAAAAATAAGTCGCTCCATAAGGATTACTAGCAACAGATTTATAAAATATTGACGTATGAAATGAAAAATTCTAACCACGCAATTTGAGAAATTTGAAGCGACCTTGAAGAGAAACGGGAAAATATAATTCATAAATCAAAATCTGAAGGAAGATTAAATACCATAAGAAATGTGCATTTTTCCGAATTGAATGTCGAACATACATTTTGGAAATTGTAATTTCTAGAGATGTTAAAATACGATTAACGATTTAGTCATGAACAATGAAAACGTATAAAATGAATTAAAACGAAAGTCACAATGAGGATAATGAATTATGGAAGAAAAAAGAAGCGACAGTATTAAAAGGATTAAATAGACCAAAGGATTGTCAGAGAAAGAAGCAGCCGATAGTCAGATTTGGAGGGAAATATGTTAAATGCCGAACGAAACTAATAAAAGAAAGTATTAAAAATGAATAAGGGAAAGTGAGTGTTGTATATGGGATTGAAAATGTGAAACAGAAAATAAGGATTCTTTAAAGAACGCATGAACGAAAATTAAAGGAAAGTTAAAGAAAATGCAACAACGAGTAAAACGGATTAACGATACAATTGAGAATAAGTGACAAGATATCAGGACAACAAATAAAAAGTAGAATAAAATTCAGAAAGACGAGACAGAGTCATGATGAGAATAATAAATGAATGAAACACAATAAGAAGAAATGAACTAAAGATAAGAATGAAAATCGAAGGTTTGTAGATTGATAAAAAGACTCAACACATTCTTTGTTCGGAAATGCCAAAAGGTTTGTGCCAAAATATTGAATACTAGTAGATAGGTTGCAAAAAATCTGTCATAATTTATTGATCAATTTACAAATTACTATATTTAATATAATTTAAATTTATATATGTCTAAATATAACTGACTTATTTTCACACACACACACACACACACACACATATATATATTGATTAATATATATATATATATATATATATATATATATATATATATATATATATATATATATATATAGTTGGATTGATGTGAGTTTTTAATCCTGGGTTTCACGCTATTTACGATCGTCAGACAAGTTGATTAATTTTTGAATTTTGCATTTATATATGGTTGCGTATATCGGTGTTTTTATGGAAGTGAGAGGAAAAGTTGTCATCGGAACGGCACTCATACGCAAACATACATACACGCGCGTATACTCATTGACGTAAGTAGACACACACACACGCTCACTCACCGGAGCTCACACAAACATAAACATATGTGAACAGCGTGTGGCTGGGCATATATGCACATCCATAAAACAGCCTTAAAAAATTAAAAATAATAGCAATTTTTACCTACCCCTGTCTTACACAAACCCCATCATACGTATATACGTGCGTGCGAGAAAACATTATTCAGCGAACAAAATAGAAGAAGGGTCTGCGGGTAGACAGTGCAACAGACAAAAAATATTCGTTACACAATCCAACATTGAATACAGCGACCACATGCGTAGGTATGTACGCAACGGCACATGGATGCGCATATATGCCAGTTCCACACTGTTCACATATGTTTATGTTTGTGTGACCTCCACTGAGTGAGCATGCGTGTGTGTGTGTCTAAGTAAGTATAGTATGGGTAGAGTTCCTGAGGATCGCAAATAGCGTGAAACCCAGGATCACAAACTCACATCAATCCAACTAAAGATGTTAACCCTATCACTGATATTGAGCGCTTTCCAATAACCAGTATATATATATATATATATATATATATATATATATATATACTAGCAGCATGGCCCGGCGTTGCCCGTGCTTGATTCAAAAATCGTACGATTGATACAGCAATCGCTATCACTTGACTTAAATATTTTTGAACTTCCTTGCCTTTAAAGGAGTGCCCTTTGCCGTGCTGATGTTGCTACATGCCTTACTTCTTGCCTATCTCTCACTGCGATTTTTTTCTAAGCTCTATACTAAACATTAAATCTGTTACGAAAAAAAGAACTAAACAAAATGAACACAAAACGGTCAGCTTTAAAAAAGGACTTGTAACTGGAAGAACCGAATGAAAAAAAGAATGTTAACAACAAATAATTTTTCACACCCAACCCAGTTCTGCGGAATCAGAATCAACGTTGGAGTTTAAGCAAGCGAATGAGCCAATTGTAGTAAAGTGTCATACAGATTTAAATTTTTCCCAATTGTGACGAATGCAGCTATCGATTTTTTTTGCATGCTAGTTAACATTCGTGTCAGTCAGCTGTTGGCTCTCATGCTGGCCAATAGAATCTTCCTGTCTATTCGTGGCAGCCAGCTATAGGCTCTCACTCTGGCCAGTAGAAAATGGCCGGAAAATCGATGGGAGTTTGGAAATGCAAAGTCGGTCTTGGCCTTACCGCTAACTTGGAGCATGTGCATGTAAATTTTGGTGCAAATCCGTCGAAAATTGCGGCAGTGCATTCGTTACACACACACACACACACACACACACACACACACACACACACACACACACACACACACACATCCTGCTTTATATATATATATATATATATATATATATATTGTATTGAGCACTTTTTTTATTATTTTAGCTGTTGGTAGGGAGAGCTTTACCTTTGATTGTGGTAGATGATATTTTCAGTAACCTAATTATTTTATTAGATGCTTTTTGTCAGTACACTAATTATTTTATATTCAATATCTTGGTTTTTTTAAAGCATTTCACCCCAAGCAAGTCAGAAGTGCCATTATCACACAGGGGGTTATGGAGAGTGAAAATGAGAGAAAAGAGTGGGTGTAGGGGGGGATTGAAGAAAGGAAAAAAGAACAGGTATCAACGCAACAAAACATGGTGACTGATGTTGCATTTAGATTTTTGATGATTGTAGTTATCAGGGAAGCAAGTGAGAGGAATGGAGTTCCAATATGGAGAAGTGCGAGGAAAGAAACTGTTAGAAGGACGGTTACATTTAACTATTTCAACAGTAAGAAGTTGGGACCTAGATGCCAATCTAGTAGTACACTTAAATTCATGTAGTCAGGTCACCAGGAAAAAAATGCTCATCAGTGCAGTAGCCATGAAAATATTTGTAGAAAAGACAGAGGGAAGCCACATCACGTCTGTGAGAAAGCGGCAGAAGTCAAGAAGCTAATTCAGTACCGATTACATTTCAGATCCTACTTTAGATTTTTTTGAGAATAGTGCAGTAAGAGAAGGTAGGGGAAAATTTTATGGATAAAACTTTAACTGCGCAACTAGTAATAAAAATCACAGAAATGCAATCTATGTTGTTATTCATTTAAACATCATCATCATTTAATAGTAATAAATATATATATAAATTCCCCTCAGCCCCCGATCCCTCCCTATTGTGCAATGGGAGGGCGCGGCCACGGACAGCTGTTCCCTAGGGCTGGGCACCTCTTCAGTATTATTTTCTCAGTTGCCCCTTCGTCCTTAGACAGAGAAGCCCCTGAGCGCACTCTGTCCAAGGAGAGACGCAACTGAGAGATGATAAATAGTGCGCGCACACCCCTCCAATGAGGGGGAGCCGTCCCTCTACCCCGGAGTTGCTTGGTAGAAGAAATCGGCTGTATTTATGTCGGCTGCAGTTAGCATCGTAGCCGGTTGGCAATATCTTTTGGTTGATGACTAAAATTAACTTCCGCATTTTGACTGCACACTTGAGTTTCATTTGGACACCATGTGTACTTAAAGTAGTTTCCGGTTATTATTTTAGTTACGAGGAGTTGTGCATGTTTATGTTTCATTTGTTTTACTTTTCTGTATCGTTCTCTGAAAAAAACGCTGAGTCACCGGAAGTTAACGGCATTCGGACGTTTAAGTAGCCGGCAGTAACTTCTGGCCGGGTGAGATACCCTTACCCGTGCTTTCAAATTGATTTCGTGCAAAAACAATTGTGTTTTTCCAATTTTTGGCGCTGTCAGAACCATCGCCGGATAATCCTACGTAGTCCTGTGAAGGTTTGTTGAAATCGGTTGAAAATGTAGGAAATACGATCCCATATATAAACGAACAGACACACACAATCTGTATTTTATAATATAAGATATATATATATATATATGCCCATTTCACACACACGCACGCACACACACACACACACACACATATATATATATATATATATAATTCATGTTTGTTATATTTTCAGTTTTCATCTGAGGAGAATCAAACAAACATCGATGCTTGTTTAGCAAAACTTGGAACAGGGCTTTTACTTGATTTTCTAAAATAGTGGTTTGCATATAACTGATAGGAAAGCGATATAGTAAATAAAAAAAGTTAAAAAAGATACAGTGATCGTATTGAAAGACATTAGAAAGAGAATGTAATCTCCAAGGTTATGTTGATAATCATACTACATAACAATCCATCGGAGGAGAGATGCAGAAAGATAAACGACCGAAAACACAGATGTCAGGAAATACGGTTGATAAAATGAATTAAGGCGTATTTACAGACGGGCAGAAAACGGCTATGGAAGAAGAAAATAAATAAAATTGAAACGATTGTAATATTGGAATAATTAAAACATACACCTGTAAAAAATAAGGACATTTTTTAACTATGTGTCGACAAACGTTTAAATAGTCGAGTGTATCGTTTAAAACAATATCAAATTTAATTCCAAGATATTAAGATGTGTCAGTCCATTGTTTATAGATTATATTTTACCTTAAAAACATTAATTTAAATATCAACTTTTTTTAACAAATTTTTTTTCTGAATTACTACTATTATTATATAAATTAGTCTCTATGATAACTACAATATTAATTAAAAAATTAAATCGATAAATTATGTTCTTGTTTCTTTATCATCGAGGCTTCCCTGATGCATGTTTCTGAAATATCTGTGAAAATTGGCCGAACAATGTTGCTTTTAAGCCATATTGACTATTTCGTGCTCTGAGGAAAGGTGTCGATGTAAATTTTGCTAAACATTTTAATTATATTAATTAAGCACTTACACGTATCTCACTAATGGATAATATGTAGAATTATTCAGTCCAAGATCTGTAAATAGATATATACCGTTAGTAAACTGTGTGAAAACTGGGCCGGCTAATAAACATGTATTAATAGCGCAATTACTCAATAATGGATTCCAAACAATCAAAGAAGAATTTGATTCTATAAAAAAATCCCAAACACTGCACAATTAATTACACTAGAAGTATTGCAAATTCCTAATTCCAATTGGTTTTTAAGAGAAACTATACATATGGAGATTTCACTAGCTTCAAAACTGACTGCTGTTTTCAAGATTGTCATATGTTATATCATGAGTGAATATGGTTTGCAGAATAGGTAAGCAAAGCGAAACCTACTTCTAATATATGAAACAATCATTGATACGTACTAAGTATAGGGACATTAATATATTATTAAGCTAATCATATATCGTATGTTTCCACTGGTAGTAACTGCCGACTTACACTAGAACTTAATTAGTAGCAGGTTTCTTTAACACTCAGTATTCACACTGTCTTTAATGATGACGACTGGTTGCAGCCAACACTTCCTCTAATTTCTAATTCTTTACAGTTTTTTCTGGCCTCTTTAGGACTGTATTCTTCGCTTCAATATCCATCCGTACATGTGTCACCTTCAAGCTCAACATTCTATCCCCTGACCTGGACAGGCTGATCTGTATTAATCTCGAATTTACAGGGAGTTTTATGCATTTTATTCCTTCGGATTCCGGTCTGTGCATATACAATTTGTGTTATCAAAGTCCAGGCTTCTCAGTTTCTCATGTATCAACTTCACTTTCACTATTTCATATGCATGCTTTTTGTTTGATAGATGTCGAATAGATTTTGTTGCTGTTAGTATATTCTTGCTTTTCCTTTGTTTGCTCTTTTTTTTTTAATTATTCCACAATACTGACTTTATCCTTCTTTACATGAAAAATACAACCTGTCAACATCGTCTCTCGGATGTAGCGCCTTCAGGTTTTGCTTTCAATTTTTGTATTGCTATTTTTCTGAGTTTATCTGTTGACTACTTAAAAATGAAGTATTGTATCTCAAAATTTGCCACCATATATATATATATATATATATATATATATATTATGAAATGGACTAAGACCGACAATTATTTCAATAAAGTTTTTGTTTATACGTTATTTTTATAGATACAAATATATAAGTAAATGATTTGTTTATAATAAAAAGTAATAACAACTTTTACAGGTTTGAATGTTGGAGAGCACATGTTTTATTTAAGATTTCTCGTACATTCTGACCGGTACATATTGTTAATGTTAATACTGTTTATTATAAACAGACCATTTACGTAATTATTTATATCTATCAAAATATATATATATATATATATATATATATATATATATATATATATATGGCGAGAGATAGAAGAAGAAGAAGAAGAGGTAGAGAAGAAAAACAAATGTATTATAAACGTATCGGTGAGTGGAGGTTAATAGGAATTCTTTAATTTTTGTGTAAAGACTAATGGCAGAATTGCAAATATTATTGTGGATATTTATTTTTTCCGGTATTCCATGATGCTGAAGTATTATTAATTATATTTCTTCTTTTAAGTAGACTATTTTCAATCTAAATGTCAAAATCCCACAATTTCCTAGGTGAAAAGTCTAGTTTATAGTTTTTATTTTAATTCCTAGAATAGTTTTAAGTTCATGCATATTATCTTTACTTTTACAATTATATATTTACTGCATTACTGAATCGTATTCACTTTTTCTTAATAAAATTGGTCTGTCTACAATTATTCCTCACTGCCATTAATAAAGATACATTTTTTTTCTTTGCTAGTTCATCTATCTTCTGTTTTCTGAAATTTTCATGAAATTGCTTATCATTTTAACTTCTCATTTTGGTGATTTCCAATGAACTATTTGTTCTCTCAGCGCCATAGTTATAATTACTCATTTATTATTCTGCCTTGTTTAGTCCTCGAATTCGTTTCACAGTAGAATCGTCAAAAGTTCGAGCCAATCGATAACATTCATCAAGTGAAGTGATTTATGAAATGTTATCAATTTGTATGTCCCTCCTAAACAAGTGTCTTCTGTTAAATTTAGTTAGTAATAGTTATTCGTTCTTTCGGAAATTCTTGTTTTTATTAACCATTTATGTAATTCTTAGCTGAGTCTTTTACGCATAGCTGTGAATCACGTGAAAAAACACATGAACAGAGGAGTACAATTCATAATTATTGTGATTTTCAGTTTCTTGTTTTATGTCTGTCTATATCATCGGAGATGAGGTATTGCAATTATTTACATTGTTCAAACTGTTTTACTCATCATTATTATATATTTACGAGGTTTTGGCCATTGGCCTTCTTCAGGTGTCTTCATTGTTTTTCTTTTTTAACTTTCATGCCTTTCGATTTACACCCCATTTCTCTATTGTGTTTTTCGTTATGTCTCCCTAATCTTAATGCTTTCTTCACATTTCAGTTCAGGTAAAAAGAGTAAAATTCGATATAATTTTTCTTAGACGTTCTGCTGTCATACCTTTTACCTATTTTAAAAACTATTTTGATTTATTCTCTTTGAAATATGAGTTAGTTTATAATATTTTATTTTCACTTCATTCATAACATTTGTATACTTTTCTTACGTTAATGTAATCTTATTTGTCCATCTAAATTGCCTATTTTTGAGTTTAAAGCCATTTTTCTACATTTTATTATTCTCTTTATGCGGACAGGAAAGGTTTAATTATTCTGGAATTTTTCAGTAATGGCATACTGTAATAATGCAATAATTTTGTCCTTTTCAATCTTAACATTTTTCAGACCAAATCCTTCACAACTACTTCTTTCTGTTACTTTTGAAATACTTTTCTTTTCATGCAATCGAATTTGTTCTATTTATCCTCAATTTACTGTTGAATTTTTGTAACAGTCTCACCTTTATTTTCGTTCAGTTCATATTTTCTATTAAAATTTGCAATTTCTTTCCCTTGTGATGTTTAGTTAGCAACCTCTATAGCTAGTACCAGGTCGTTAAATATTGCTGATATTATTTTCTGTTTTTTCTTTGAGACGGATATTTTTAAGATCACGTATGAAGTGCTAAGTTCACAGTATCTTCATTAAATTTCCTTTTCTTCTTTTTTAGCAGTGTTGCTAGTTGTAGAAGAGAATAGATAACTCAGGATATTGAATTAACTCTCACATAATACTCTCAAATTTAAGCACTAGTATGCTACTCAGGCTAACAATAAACAACCAAAATATCGCATGTCTTCAGCTAAAAATGTTAGTGGAATCTTCTCATTATGAGCAACAGGAATAATAGAAAAACCGCTATTTCTGTTAAAATTTCTTATGAAATAAACTTTACTTTAAATTTTAATAGCATGTCGTGATAAAAATTAGATGAGCAGAAAAAACGCCCAGCTCACTACAAGAAATTTCTACTTTTAATGCATTATTATTTACATGCAACTGGAATTTAAACAAATCCTTTTATATCTATCCATTTAAACTACTGAAAATTTCACCTTCTCTCGCTCTAGTGAAACCTATTCAAATCTTTGTTCTCATTTCTCCCTTTTACTCGGGCAACAGAAATGAAAACAAAGCATATATTGCTATTAGTATTATTATATGGTTTCCGCATTACTATCACATTTATCGATGGAAGTAGATTGAGAGAAATCATCCTCAAATCTCCAATACCATTCTCAGAATCTTTGCAGACCTAACAATATCAGCTAATCCATAAATTATTAATTATTTGATCTTGCTTCTAGTATTTTGGTAAGGTTTCAAGTGCGCCAAGTCTGACAGGCAATAATCTAACTTTTAATCTAAAAATTTGAAACTTTTGTTCCTCACGAAAGTTGCTGCTATTTCTACATTTTTCCACTTTCCTTTAATACTACCATAATTATATATAGGATTTCCTTGTTTGTGACCATGATATCAGAGCTCTTTGCTCGGGTGAAATGGTTGGTCTGCATGTGAAAATCCTAGTGTATATATTTCAATCACTCCGCCTGCATTTGCATTGTGCTGACAATATTTGTTTACCGGTCTAATATTCTATGATACATTTCTTCAAATATGGGAAATTTTTCTTCACTCTTCCTTATACAGTGATTTTTATTATTCCTATTATTTATTTTACATCTTTTTTGATCATGTATGCGTATGTTTGAAATCTTTCTTTTGTTACATTTTCAAATTCGCTTCGTGATTTCTTTTTGCCGTATTTCCTTCGTGGCTTATGTTGCTTCATTAGTTTTACCGATGGCTTCTGTCGCTATTTCACATTCCAGCTACGTCCACTACGCAATATAATTGTAATTTATTTCTCCATCTCGTATTTAATTTTCAACTCCGTTCTTCTGACATATGGCAAAGAAATTTAACCTTCCTTGATTGTGTGAGCGTTATAACTTTTATAACTCGTTTATTTCCTTAATCTTTAATTGAGTTAATATATCTTGGTCTTCGTAATTATTTGCCTTTCCAGCTGATTTTATGAAGAGGTTAAAAACTTTATTCAATAGCAATAGTTCTTAAATCTTTTTAGCACGCCCTGCATATATTATCAATTAAATTTGGAAAGGGTATAGTTACATTAGTCATGGTTGAAATCTGAAGTGTATAATGAAAGCTAGTCTGTCTTACAAATTTGGGGTAAAGCGTTAAAGCCACACATGAAATATTTGTTGTAATTAGTCAAAATAAAGTTTCTGATTTTACATCTTTGTTCATGTTAACAAAAAAGGAACCAAAAGCGAATACATTTTTTCACTTAACCAACCACTTGAGCGATATCAGTTCGATAGGTTAGCCCTTAAACACACAGGCACAACATTCTCATCCATAGCAAAAATCCTTGCAGATAATACTCATATATTAAACAGATCGATTTGTAAGAAACATTTCAAAATAAATTAAGCAAAGTACAAAGATCTTCACTCAACATTACTTGTTTTGAATCTAATCAAAGAAGATCATTCATTATGATTTGATCATTAATCAAGAAGTGTTAATATCTTCTACTGATAAAGCTGAATGTTTCGTCCATAAATTCTCTTTAAGCTCTACTCTTGACTCATCTGGCGTAACCTAACTACTCAGAACTCTGTTGAGTGATATGTATATAACCCCTTTTATGGTTTCTGTTATCAGCTCTAATCTCTATTAACACAAAGCATGTGGACTGGTGATATTCTTCCTGTAATAATCCTTAACAAATGTGTTTCCGAAATAATTCCATCTGAACTGTATAATAAATGCCTCGCTGACTCTTGATTTCCTGGTTCTTGAAGTCCTCATTTATTTTTTCCAGTTTCTAAGAACACAGGTAGATCTTACGACCCTTCCGACTATCAGCCTGTTAGCATTCTACCTCTTTTCGGCAAATTATTAGTGACCCAATCAATGTTGAATTAGCACAGCATTTGGTCTTCATGCACACAAGAAATATGGTTTTCGTTTCTTTAGGTCAAATGCTGGTGAATTAACGATTATTGTAGAAAGAAGCGTTTGACAGAGTTTTGAACTGCCTTTCTTATCGAATCGTGAAAGGAATATTTTTTCTTAACAGCCACACTTCTAGATCCTTCAGTCCTAATGCAGGCGTTCCCCAGGGATCAATTCTCTGTCCTACTTTTTCGGTTTCATTATTCTCGGTTTTAGGAAATGGAAAGACTATATTAAATCCATTTGCTAGGTGAATTGGTTGACTGTGTTGTGCTAGACAATTTTTCTTTCCAGAATCTATCTGATAAAATAAGTTAAAGGAAAAAAAAATAGTTTCTTATTCTCTTTATTACTTTTAGACATTTAAAAAAAAAAGTTACTGTATTTTTTGCGGCTTTGTAAACTGCTTACTTTTTCTAATAAATTCATTTTTGGTCCTGGAATTGGTAACGATTTTAGCATTTAGATGATAACTTGGGAGTAAAGGGAAATAAGCAATATTCATAGTTGACGATATATTTGGAAAATTACATTAATCAAAATTTTCCTTATTTACTTATTTTCATAAAAATAATAAAATAAATTTCTTATTTGTTTTGTCTATTAAAGTATTTATTTGCTCATATTTATTTTTTATAAAGTAAACTATTTATAAAATATTTATTTGCTTATATTTATTGTTTAAAAATCTTTTATCATTAAAAACGGATGAAACGCTTTCTGTGTATTGGAAAGATTGCATTTAAGCTTTGTTTCAAACTAACAATGATAGACAGGCTAAGTAACATTCATTTTCCCATAAAGTATTATGGAAAATCAAAATATATGTATAAATGTTTATGATGTATGCAAGTAGCTTTATCTTTCTAACCCATTAGAACTAAATCTACTGCAAAGTTTCATTTCCTTTCAGGAACAGGCGAAGTAATATTAGTTTTATTTTTTGTCTTCCAGATCTGTGTCTGCTGTAAAATAGTATTAGTGACATTGTCCTAAATGTGCGACAGATGTAATCATTTTTGAATTTTTATTTTATTTTATTTATGGCATGTCGTTTTTGTGGCGTAAATCAAATGTTAACGTGTTTGAATCATGGTCTAACATTAAATAGCGTGATCCAATAATTTGCAGACGTTTCACTGCTAAGCAAAAGAAAGGCATTTTGAAATCGTGGCTTTGATTATTGATAATTGTAGACTGTTGCTAAATGACATCTAATGCAATCCTTATAACTGAAGAGGCATGAACAAGTAAAGCATAAGTACTGAAATAATATTTAATATTACATATTGTGGTTTCTCATAAGATGAGTCTTCTATGTTTCTTTTTCCTTCAGGTCGTGGGCAATCGAGGCTCGCCACAACTTCCTGTAAACAACAAATCCATTTCCAATCAATTTCAAGTGCCAGAGTTCCTGATGCAGTAAGACACCAGGGAATATAATGAGTCCATAACGATAAAAAAAAAAATATCAAAAGTTATGTTTTCCTGCTAGGTTTTCAAAATATTTCACGAATTTCATAACGAAACCAGAGCCACAGTCAAGGTCATCTTGAAAAGTCCGTCAGAGATCCATTATTAACAAATCGTGAGACACTTCAATAGGCATACTGCCCAAAATGGTTTCAAAGTTAACCAAAAAAGAACTCATAAATGCAGATCTAAACATATAGCAGTCGTACATTTTCTGGAAATACTGTTGCTAAATCAAAATATATCAAAGGGAAAAACATTAAAGAATGACGAAACTAAAGTGGGATAAAACTGCAGCTGATTAAGTTCTAATGTGTTGGAACATAAAGCTACTTACATAATTCATAAATGTATATCAATAACATATTATCCTCTCTAATACTTTACAGCATTTAATCTCATTTGTATTCCAAGTCCAGATTTAGCTACGCTTAGTAGAATGGCAAAACACTTGTAACACGGAATTCGTCCAAAATTATAGTCGCTTCTCTCTTGGTGATGGTGAAATTCGTCCTCACATGATAACAATTGGGGAATCTATACATTGTCACACAATAAGAATTCAAGAATTTATAACGGAAGCGCCAAATATTGCATTCAAAATTTGACTTCATACATACAGAAGTATATCCTTTGGATGCATTAAGATAAATGTACTAAGGAACATTGTAATAATCAGGATGTCACCGATCCATGAAAATCAAATACACGCGACCCAGTTTGGATTTCGCTGTGGTAAGTGTTGTAATGATATATCATCAATTAAATCTAGGAAATTGCTTACCTCTCCAATAGAAAATTGTACATCTGTTATGTAAACCCCATAGCAGCATACAATTACAGAGACATCATCTTCTCGTTCATTAGAAACTGTCTTCCAATCTCAGAATTCACTGATTGTCTGGATTTGATGGATGAATAATATCAATCCAAGTTTTAAATGTCGGTTAAGGACCCCAATATCGAAAGATTCGAAACTTCAGGAAGAGTACGTCAAAGAGGAAATCAATTTAAGGAGCCGCAATCTTTCCAATTTCTTCACTAAGATCAATATATGTGCAAGAGATGGGCACTGATCAATAAACATTCCATACCGTATCCCAAATGAATATACTAATAGGAAACAGCGATCATGCTTCCCCTCCCGAGGCCAATATACAGAGGATGAAGTGGTTGTGCTGATGACATTGGCAGTTGAGTCAAGAATGATCATGAACAAAAATTCAGCTTCCTCTACCATCGATACAAAGAAGTAAAACTGAAGTTCCCAAAACAGAAATAATGATCTGGAATTGGAATTAAATCAGTGATGCCGCGTACTTTGAATCCTTCATAACATTCAGGATGTGGAATTAGTAAATAGTAAAAAAAAAATCACTCGTACCTCTGTTTATGGATCTGTTACATATTTAGTATAGGAGATAAAGAAATTAAGTATTAGTTTTACTAAGAGTAGTTACGCCCAAAACCACAAAAGGTCACAAAACCAAAACATCAACGAAAAAATTTCGAGCCATGTTCTTAAATGGTCTCGTCAGATCAAAACTTTCATATGGATGCCATGCATGGCACCAAAGACGTTCAGAAATATCTAAACTGTCGGCTGTATTCAAGCGCTTTCTCAGTTCAATGGTTAAAAATGGCTTCGAAAGGGTGAAATGTATAGGTCTTCGGGAGGATCATCTTTCTTTGAACTTCGTGGATGCGCTACAGGATCGCAAACAAAGAACTCTATCAATTAGAAGAAAGCACATAATGTAAGAATTTTCAACTGCAGCAACAAAAAGTGGGTAGCAACTTGAAGAGAGAATAAGGACATAAACAAAATGCTAACCTTTCGCATTACCCAAAATAAAATGTTTAGTCACTACAAATATGTCTTCCCGGACGATGTTAAACTACTGGCGAATGAACAATTAATTTAATTTAAAAAGCAGAATACTTCTTTTTTCAAGAAAAAATGAGAATAAATATAAGCTTGTGATCTTTACCGTGATTAGCCAATCGAATGTGACATACGATGAATTCAAACTCGCCGAAAATAAAATTAAGATAGGTCATGACACGAAGTTGTCTGCATATAAATCCTAGACAATTTCCTTAAGGACAGATACAAGTAGTTACATTACTTCGTAATATTTATGGAATTCAAATTTCCTAATAAATAAAAGCGAAAGAGGCAAGTAGGTAATTTAACACAATGCTAATCAGTTATATGCTCGCTCAGCTTCTTACATAAAATTTTGTAGTTGATGAATAAAAGGCCTCTTTAAGAAACTGGTAGATATCATTTTCTTTTGAAAAAACAGATAACAAATACAGAGCTACTTTCGCAAATTAACACGCAACCGTTAAATAAAGAGTATTCATATAAGATGTTAATAATACCAACTAACCAATGCAAGACGTTAATAATACTAACTAAACACATGTACATACATATATGTTAATAATACTAACTAAACATAAATACAGAGCACTAGTAAATCACAATGAATGTTGCAGATAGAACAGTAAGCCACATAAGGTGCACAACAGTTCATCTACTGATTATTACTATAAGAAAAAGTATTATCAATTTCAAAGTTTAAACATATTGTAACATAAAATATAGACTATAACTACAATTTATAGTCAAGTCACTTCTTTGGTTTAACACGGAATTTTTATCAGAAAACCTAATAATTTCTAATTTTTCATGTAAGCATAGAAAACAAGGTTCATTTAATGATGTACATGTTCTAGCTATGTTTTTAAAATTTTCCATTTTAACTTAGGAGTTTTATTAGCTTCTTTTAAATTCCACATATATATATAGAAAGAGATTTTTATAAGTACTATTGGTGAAGGATAAGATATGTTGATAGCACTTAATCTTAAAATAACACTTAGTACGACCAATATGAAATTTTTCCAGCAGTCGTATTCTCTATTATAGAAATAGTACTTAGATAAACAAGAGAGGTAGTTAAATATTGGTTTCGTAATGGGCATTCGTTAGTATTCTTGCAATCACATTGTTTAATATTATCGACAGTATTTACCTTGGAATGTGGATCATTATCCAAATTTTATTATTGTGTTTCTTTATAATCTTCTCGAGATTATCGGTGCAACTATAACTTAGTTTTAGTGTTTTTCTGTTAATTATTTTACTAAGAGGGTCACTTTTAGGGAAGCGTTTATCATTTAAATAGAGGAACTTTTGGCATAACTTAGAATAATATTATCATATTTTCTATAATTGATTTCCGCGTACTTGTAACCATTATTTTTTAAAGGAGTATTCCAAACATCGTTGTATTTATCAAAGACATATTTGTCAGATGAGTTGTTGCTAATCCTATATCCTATAGATGAGGGTATAGGTTTGGTTACAGATGGAGGGTGGTTAAAATTGGGGTGAGTATATATTGGGTTAGCATTATTTTTCATATAAGATTGGGATATATCATAGACAAGATCTAATGTAACATCAAGAAAATCAACTCGTTTAACATTAGTAGTTATCTTACACTTAAGATTTAAGCTTTTTAATTCCTATGAAGCATTTTCCTTAATTTGTCAACGGTAATTTTAGTAGAATTTCCTAATAACTTAAAACCATCATCTCTCTATAACCTTATATTATCAACATTCACACCCTCATAAGCGTTAAGATTATATAGGATATATAAACCCAACGGCTCAGAAGTTTCTGCCGAATTTAATGGTCCCATAGACATATCAAAGTGATCATTAGAGTTGTTAACCCACTCTTCATTGTTGCTATTGAAAATTGATATTCTACATATTGTTATATTTAGATCTTCACTGGAAATCTGAGAATATTCATTGGCAAATTCCAAAACTAAAGTAAAACGATCCTTGGAAATGAAGGGGTAAAAATCTACGATATCAAACTGGAAAAAATATTACCTTCTTTTTTTTTTTTTTTAAATTGCTTTGCACCAATTAATGACATCGGCGGTACTAGTCCATTGTAATGGTCCAAGGAGTCGTTTAATTTGTTTGTTGACTCTATCCAGTATAAATTTAATTATACTTCCGATTTCTGGTCTGATAGGATTGATAATCTTCACAGGTAGTTTGATCTCAAATATGATTTATGATATTTAAAAAGGACATTCGATTCTTTGGCATAAAGCTTACTAACCTTATTGCTAAGTTTAAGTTAATCCGTTATATTTTACAGGCAGTCTTAATTCTATCAACTAAATTGATAGTTAATCTTCATCTTATAATTTTTAGTTATTGTTTTAATTAAAGCATTAAAATATTTAGGATTAAATTTTTAAAAATGTGCAGATTTGTCAGATTTAAGTAAAAACTGTCCAAATATTTTATAGTTTTATGCATCACATCCACCCACGAATTCCTCCAAATTTTAAAAACTACTAAACCAAACCAAGGTATAATAGCGTCACTTGACGTCGAAAACTTATTTACAATCGTCCTCGTCGATCAAACTATTGACATTATCCTCAATTCTGTTTATACTAATAATTCTATCCTCCGGCAATCCATTAAACCATCCATCTTACTTATTATAAAACGCAGATTATGTGTGTGTGTGTGTGTGTGTGTGTGTGTGTGTGTGTGTGTGTGTGTGTGTGTGTAACGTTTATATATTGGATCGGATTTCCTACATTTTTCAACCGATTTCAACAAAACTTCACAGGACTACATAAAATTACCTTGTGCTGGTTCTAACAGCGCCAAAAATGGGAAAAAATACAATTGTTTTTGCACAAAAATAATTTGAAAACACGATTAAGAGGCATCGCTGAGAATGGAAGGGGGACAACTCACATCGGGTTGTTTGTGTGTGTGGGTTCCTTTAAATATGGGATCGGATTTCCTATATTTTTCAGCCGATAAAACAAAAATTCACTTTTTTTTTTTTGGCAGGTAGTGTTTCTTATTCTATTGCATACTTTTTTCTTTATTTTTAATATTCAGAATGCTTTAAAAATTCCATTTACAAGACAATTGTTTATAATTAAATTCTATTCAATCGGGTGACTCATAACGATTGAAAACAATGTTTTTGTTTGAGTTTGGGTTTGACCAATTCGTAAAAAAACACAAAAAAAAAAAAAAACAAAAAAACAAACTAATTAAGACATGCGTGTCCGTCAACATTAAACAATAATCTAACGATCTCTACTGATTGTACGAATCCAAACATCGGATAATTCTTTATCTTTAGGGAAAGATAATGAAATCTAAACATACACAAGTCCTAACTAAAAATAATAACCGGAAACTACTTTAAATACACATGGTGTCCAATTTTTTTTAGTGTATTCAATAAGTAAAAATCATAAATTGTAAAAGATTATTATTACAGAAAGGCTACTAAATGAATAAGATTTGTTAGATCATAATTAATAAACCCAAATAAAGTTAATATTTTTTGTATTAGAAACAACGAGTGGAAAATATATTCAAATCAGAATTCTAATTATGAATCACCACAAGAAAAATATGCAATTTTTTTACTGTATTCAATAAGTAAAAATCATAAATTGTAAAACTAAAAGATTACAGAAAGGCTACCTACATTTTTCAACGGATTTCAACAAAACTTCACATTTTTTTTGGCAGGTAGTGTTTCTTATTCTCTTGCACATTTTTTTCTTTATTTTTACATTCAGAATGCTTTAAAAATTCCATTTACAAGACAATTGTTTATAATAAAATTCTATTCAATCGGTAGAGACTCATAACGATTGAAAACAATGATTTTGTTTGAGTTTGGGTTTGACCAATTCGTAAAAAAACAAAAAAAAAACTAATTAAGACATGCGTGTCCGTCAACCTTAAACAATAATCTTTGTCAATTTTATTTTTCAGTCTATATGATGGTGGATACTTGATCTATCTCTTACTTTTATATCCCCGGGCGACGCCGGGCTCTACTGCTAGTACTAAATAAAATACTACAGGCATGCGCAACCAAAATTTCATTCTATGACCATAATGGCAACATCTACATCTAATGTATTGAAAATCCACTCGGTCCATGCTTTTCCAACTATTACATGTCACACGTAGAAAATACGATATTTACACAGGTCCGTAAACCGAAAATATATGTTCGCTACGTAGATGATATTTTTATTTTAACAAATAACATTAAAGAAATATATACACTTAAGACCACATTTGAGAAAAAACGCCGTCCTTAATTTTACCTATGAACTTAGTAAAAAAACAAAAACTTCCATTCTTAGATATTCTCGTAGAATACAGCAATAACACTTTCATCACATCATTATATAAAAAAAAACACTAGCAAAAATTCATGCCACCTAAACTTTAAAAGCGAATTCCCACTTATGTACAAAATAGCAGTAATATAAAACTTCCTAAAAAGAGTACACCAGCATTCATCCTCTTGACTACTCTTCCTCAATGAACTTAATAATGTTAAACAAACACTAATCAACAACGACTTCCCTAACCACCTTATAGACCCCCAAATTAGATTATTTCTCCCCAAAGTAAGTAATAACAATAATGAACACACAGTAAAAAATTACATACACATTTATTACAAAAACCAAATGCACATTAACTACAAACAAAACGAATCTTCACTAACACATATTATAAAGAAATACACTACCCCAACTGACACGAATCAAAAAATCAAATTAATTATCTATTATAAAAAATTTAAGACAGCTAACCTTGACTTCAAAAATAACAACACACCAGCTAAGTCAAAATTACAAAGAACGAACATTAGCTATGAGTTCAAATGCTCCTTAAGGAACTGTGTTCCTGATCAAACAAGACCCATAAATAATTACATCGGTTACACAACTACATGCTTAACCAGACGCCTCACGTTACACCTATCTGATTACAGCTCCATTTGAACCCATTTAAACGCACAAAAAAATTTACCAGACTCCATTAGAAACATACTAGTAAAAAACACAAATACAATAACTGCATCCACCTGTAAAAAAAGATTAAAAATAATGGAAGCTTTAATAATAAAAAAGAAAAAGCCAACTCTTAACAATATTAACTACGAACAAGGCCACAATGGGCTAACCGTATTCGTAAATTAAAACATCCCTACAACAAACTAAAACATACACATAATGCGCACACTCAGTTAAGCTGAAAAATCTAATGATCCTTGATAATGGCTAAAGGTATAGCTGAAAGCGCTCGGAAATCGGAGACTTTTTACACAATCTTTTTCCAAAAAAGAAAAACACAAGAAAAATTAAATAAAAATCTTAACCGTAGTACCTTGTCTCTCGTTTTCAATGAAACATGCATAAACGAAGGATTGCTGCCTAAATATACAACTATATATACGAGTCCCTGTGTTCATATTGTTATGGGATCTTACCCATAATAATAATAATAATAATAATAATAATGGACTATTCCATACTTAATAAATACTGCGCCTCAGGAGTAGGCAAGAGTCAGTCAGTAGTTCAAGACGAGTCAAGAGTCGAGTCAGAGGCAGTCCGAAACAGAGTCGAGTCCAGACAATTACTGCAAGACATTGGAATAGTGATACTGGCCAAGACTACATTGTTCTCTATACTAAACCTGATTGTTCATACTAACACTTCTACTTCTCTGTATATATTCCTGTTTGTAATATATCTGTTTTATTCCATACTTGTGTTCGAGTTCTTCTTTATTGGTTCTACCTTGGACTATCACCGTGGTACAAGGAACCGGACCATAAAACATATGTACGCATACGTATCCCTTTATACGCGTACGAAGAGATGTGAACGTGTACGTATACATACGCGTATAAATACAGACATAGGCACAGAAACTCTAACAATAATAAATAAATTTATTTATAAATCTATCCTACTACAATTATATTTATAATAGCACCAAATGAAATAGAAAAAAACGTAATAATATCCGAGTGCACATATATAAAATGTGCATGTGTGCATGTATGTATATATGTGTTTGTATATATATATATATATATATATATATATATATATATATACACATATATATGTACATATGCGTGTGCATGTGTATGCATAACTGTTAATCATTTAAGCATTAATATCATTAGCATCATATATATATATATATATATATATATATATATATATATATATATATTAATAATTTACTTTTAATTAAGCATTAATGTCATTAGCATCTATCTATCTATCTATCTATCTATCTATCTATCTATAATTATTACCTCAGCTTTAATATCAATTTATATAAAAACTTAAATAAACTTACCTAGCAAAAAATCTAAAATGTCAATGTATAAAATGAATTGAATAAATAAATAAAAATAGCTCACATTTCTAGAGCCGGAAGAAACACAGACTAAGTCAGCAACAGATGAAAAAAGAGGAAAACGCCTAAATGAGCAAGTGTAGAGAGAGAAAAAGATAACGAGGAAAAGGAAAAAATGATCACGACTCACTTCCATACAGACGGGCGCACCCGAACGAACGCACAAAAGCAGGAAGGGGCGACTGATTGCACGCAGATGAACGCACACACAAACACAGAGAATACAGAAGAAAACTTACACCAGGGCTAAATGTGCATAAAAGAAAGAATCGGAAAAATATAATCAGTAATTTGTTGATACCCACTAAGGTCCGTCTAGAAAACTCTGGAGTCGGGATGGTGAAGATAACATTTTATGTGAAGCTAAGTAACATTTTATTGATATATATACACACACAGAGTGAGAGGGAAGGCCAAAGAGAAACAGAGGCAGAAGAAAGAGACAGTAATTAATAGGAACTATGGATTATTTTACGGAATCCATATTCATATATATGTTTAGATTAAAATATACTCAGACTATAACGTTAAGTATTGGGAACGATTTTAAATATAAAAATCCGTATTGAAAATTGTTTTTCGTAGAGAATGTCATAAAAATAAATCATGGGGTTATATTGTGGATTAAATTATTACATGCAACTTGAGAATAGACGAATATACAAACAGGAGAAAAGGCGGAAAATGGTCAAAGAGAAAATATACAAAATATAAATTTTAACAGAAAATGATGAGAAGGAAGAAATAATGAACACCACTACGTTATATATAAATTCGTAGAATCAGTAGATAGTGAAATAAAAGCATCGTTTTATATATATATATATATATATATATATATATATATATATATATATATATATATATATATATATATATATATATGTGTGTGTGTTTGAGAGTGAGTGTATATATATATATATATATATATATATATATATATATATATATATGTGAGTGAGTGTGTGTGATTTTGCATTGGCGTTGTTTAATTTTAACCTAATACATATGGCATGGATGTCTGAAAAGTAACTTAGGTTTAAATCGATCAGTATTAAACAAAATGTAAGCACTGTAAACACAACGTAATAGGGTGAAAGAAAAAATATTTGTTAATGCCTTAATATGCGCTTGCGATTTTAGTTATGCCCGTATAAAACACTGGGTAAACAGTGAAATTTAAGGTTTAATAAGAATTTTGCATGCAAATTCAAAACGTCAACCGAAATTCACCGTAATAAGCAGGAAGCAGAAATCAGTGTGGCGTAACGCGTTCAATGTGGGCTAAGGCACTTGCATCATAAGCCGCTGTAAGTTCTCTACGCTCGTCAGCAAAAGAACACATTAAGCACGTTGACGCTTTAATTCAAAATGATTGATGGAGTAACACTCGTGATTGAGATGTCGAATCTGATCTTCCAATGTTGGTTGACCATGAAATCATCAACAAGAATTTGGCATATCGCAAAGTGTCATCTCATGGTTGCGAAAGCAACTGAAGGAACAAACGTTCCAGCGCATGCGCATTTCTTTTCAGCTTTTGGAACGGTTCAGAAAATTATAGTCTTTTGCTACAGTTGTTATGTGACGTTAGTGCATTAGTTTGTTCTCCAGATAAAGATTGATTTCATGAGCTTGAAGCACACTTCGTCACCAACTCTTCATATTCAGCCGTCAGCAAAGAAATTGGTGGCAGCTGTGTATTAGGATGCACCAAGTGTGCTTGTCATGTTCTTAATGCTACATAGTCTAACTATTTCTTCTTCTTCTTCAGGACTTTGGTGATCATGGCTCTCCACAAATTTCTTGTCCTTTGTAGCTCATTAAATTTTGTATTCTTCTTTTCTCTCCTATACATTATTCTGCCGTCGATTTACTCTAGTTCGCTAGTTAGGTTATGCATTGTTTTCCTCTTTCTCTCTTGCCTTCAATATGCGCTGTGAGTATCAAATTTTACAAACCCTCTTTCCTCATTACGTACCTAGAAATTTCAATTGTCTCTTTCTGATGTAAGTATGTCTCCTGTTTCCTTTCCTTTTCTTCTAAAACTTCGTCGCTGCTCACATGCTTGGTCCATGTTATTCTTAGCATCCTTCTGTAGAACCACATTTCCGTTGCTTCAAGTTTTTATTCATCTGTGATGAGATTGTCTAGCATTGACTGTCCTATTGGGAAACTAATATTTAGAAACAGTTTAGTGCTCTTTTCTTTGTTCCTAACAGAATTTTCTTTTGTTAATATTTGGAAGGCGTCATTCGTTACCCCATTGCATCTTCGGATCTCAGTTTGTCACGTTCCTTTCTCTGTTAAAAGACTTCCCAGATATGTAAATTGTTACACTTGTTTGATTTTAGTATTTGTAATTTGTAAATTTCATACTGGGTTCTTCCTTTTTCTAACAACTATGCATTCGATCTTCTTACGATTTATGTTTAGATCTTTTACTTACTTTCCTTTAATTAATTCTGTAGAAGTTATTGACGTTTCCTTTTTGTTTCTGATATCAACATTGTGTCATCTGCATATCTTATGTTGTTCAGATTGTGGCTGCCAATAATGAGCCCTGATTCTCATGGAATCGTCTCGCATCTGCTTTAATCGAAATACTAGTCAGATTGAGAGAAGCTGTTCACAGAAGGAGATTAGAACATTTACATTAGTGTGTCATCACGAGATACGTAAACTCCATGCCACTAACGGCTAACAGTGGACTCAAAAAATATGTTTGGTTTGTCTTAACGTGTATCCTACATGTATGCAGGAAACTGTTTCAGAGAGAAGTTCCGTTGATGTTTTTTTCCGAAGTGCGTATTATATCCTCGTAGTCCAATAGAAAAAGAGCAAAACTCTTGATGGTCCTGCCTGTAACACACGGGCAATGTTTTATTTGAGCCTAAAAGAACGCTTATCGGTTCCGAAGAGAATTCCAAAAGATTTGTGTTCACTTTTTCAAGTAGTATAAGGAAAGGCATGAATCCATCTTTTCACCGCAGATATGAGCTAAGTACCATGCTAGACTAGCCAATATAAACTTGGGTAATATCCAGTCAAGTAGAAAGACAGATCGGAATTTGGACGCGTAAAAAGTCAACTGCAAAATAATGTATTATTTACAAAAGATGTCATTACGTATATATATATATATATATATATATATATATATATATATATATATATATATGTAGACTTTTTTTTTAATATATATATGTATACTTATGTAGCGAAGGAATCATATTTTTTTTAAAATAATAATAATAATAATAATAATAATATATATATATATATATATGTGTGTGTGTGTGTATGTTTGTGTGTTTGCGTAATTGGACTTTGTTGAAGTGCACATTTAATTTCTAATTTTAGATCTTTTGCGAAGAAAATTGAACGGCGTTTACATATTTATTGATCTTCATTCATCCGACTTCATTTAATAACAGCAACCACAATAAACTTCGCTCTTCTTTTATTTCTAGTGTTTAGTGCGTGTTCTTTAGATAAAAATCACTATTAAAATTGAATAAAATAAAATTTAACTCAAATACCTACTGCTATTTTAATAATATAAACATATATCGCGATTTTCTCAACATGAAAATTTATATAATTATTGTGAGACCGGAACTACCTACACAATAGACTCTTCCAGGTCTATATTAAGTATGCGACACAACACTCTAGCGAGAGACAGAGAGACAGTGAGAGCCGCGTACGACTACCAGTATTGGACACCTGTGTCGACGAAGAATTCGTGAAACGCATTCACGTCGAAAAACCGCAATACTTTGTCAGTCCCACATCAGTGGCGACAGAAAGATTCGAGAATTTCGTTCTCACCATATCAATAGCGACAGAGTACTTGAAAAATACACAAACTACACACGTTTCCACATCAGTGTTGAACGAGAAATTAAGCTGGTATTAGTACATTAGCGATTTAAAAGCTAAACACCCAGCATCTACATATATTCCAATACCAAACAGCAGTGACGAGCAGTGTTTCGACATCTACAGAATATTAAAGTCTGTCCAAATAACAAGAACGAATTCCTACACACCAACACAGAGAAAAAAACAGTTGTTCATAAAACAAACTGACAATACAAGAGCGAAGTACTACGATTGTACTCAAGTTTTCGAAACAAAAACTATCGAAAAAATTTTTTTTTATGTAACTGAGTGCATAAAATTATTCTTCCCTCAAATTCACTGAGGTGAGTTTTCTCTTTTTGTACCTCTATAAAAAAAAATACATAAGTATGGTGAAAATTTATACAATTACGTTAAAATTAACGTAACCACGGAATTGAAAAAAAGCTAAACGCATCAGCTTAGTTTAACTAATTGTCTGTCCATATTTTTTTTGTTTAAAAGAAAAAAAAAAGGAAAAAAAAACATAGCAAGATTTTCTAACGTTTGCAGCATCGGTAAACAAGCTATGTAATAATTTTAAACTAGCCGAACTGACTGCCGATGATTTTAAGTGCTTAATTTTCGCACATGGTCTAGTATCAGCAGAAGACACCGAAGTCAGACGACGGGTACTGACCAAGCTTGACAACGAACAAGGATTGACTCTCCAAAAACTGGCAGAGGACTGTCAAAGAGTAATATATGTAACGTGTGACTCAAACACTATCGAGGAATCAAGGGTGACTCAGATTAATAAAATCAGAAGTAAGTCTACCTCCTATTCCCCTCAAAAAGACAAAAGGCAAATCTCATGTCCTAAATTACGCAGTAACCAAATTCCAAATAAGTTAAAGAAACCGCCTGAAATTTTAGAGATCTATCGCCAACGTCCTGAAGAGACACGGCAAGAAGAAGAAGAAGAAGAAGAAGAAGAAGGTCGTTTCAATATAAATCATGGTTTGACTGCAGATTTTGTAATACAATGAAAATAAATGATCCAAAGGGAACCCAACAGAATTTGCCATACTTCATGATTGAATCATTTTCATCTTACTTCGATTTTGAAATGATCAAATGTAAACTTATTGAATCAATTGGTAAGGTCTTATGTTATCAAAGTTGGTTCACTGTGACGTGCTAGATAATTTCTCTCGTCAGAATTTATTTGAAATATTTATAAGTCTACCACTTTAAATATTGCTGTCACGTTTAATCTGGTGCTTCTGCTATGTATTTATAATTTCTTGATAAGATAAAAGAAGAATCTTCAATATTATTCGTATTGACCTACTTCTGTAACGTAGCTTCCCTGCACCTTTTCTATATCTATTCTAATTGTAATTGTTGTACTAAACTTTACTCTATGATTCCTACATTTTATGAATTTAAGTGCAGTACTGGATTAGCGGCAAGGTATCATCAGTTTACAGTTAAATGGATAGATACAACTGTAAATTCTATGATGTTTCTTCTGTCGCACATTTCTCATTTGTAACTCTCTTCTGGCTGGTTTCTTGCTTAACAGTCAACTTTGACCTTCAAAAATTTAAATTCAATGTCAATTGTTATTCATATTAATGTGACTGTATTTCTTTGATATTTCAATGCCAGTTGATCTAAAATTCATGAAAAATCCCCCAAACTAAAAAGTTGAGTTCGAAAAATTATGAAAACAATAATTAAACAATTTTGTCAGAAATCGTAGGGTATATAAAACGGTCTGGAATGAAAAGAAAAATGATTATATAAAGAAAACAAGCCGTAAAAGGCTACTAAACTAATCTAAACAAAATATCACCGAAATGAAAGAACAGAAAACTGGATTGACCTATAAAAATATACGATGTATTGCTACATGTGGACATTATGTTAACTTTAATTTTCAGTACAACAACTCTCACTTTTTATCATTACGTCCAAAATTTACATACACTTATACATAAGTATTGCCGAAATGTATATGTCTTGTTGCGTATCTCATGCAATTTTGGACTTGACGAGGATATTAGCTTCTGTTTTAGTTCTTCTGATATTTCACTACTGTCGTATATTTCAGTTTTAATTAAAAAAACCCTCATCGATCCCACATTCGTCTAATGATTTTAATATCATCTGGTCTTGCAGATTTGTTTCTCTTTATCTTGGCTGGTGTGGATCTAAACTAAGAATTTCATACTGCTTATCCTTCTATGTTTTGCAGATCTATATCGTCTTTCTTTTTATGCCGCTGTATCTCTGTTCTCATATCATTTATCTATTCATTCAATCACTTACTTTTTGCATTCAATCTTTTGGTTGTATGCATCATACCATAGAGCGCATTTTGTTTTGCTGTCCTGTTGTTGATTTTATATTTTTATGTAGACAATGACTTCGACAATGACTTGCATGTTTTCAATCTCTATGCATTCCCACCCCACCCACGAACTATAAATTTTTTGCTTGATTCTTGTGTTTATCATGTTTTTTAGCATCATATTTTCTACGCTATTTCTGGGCGTAACCTGATTTCATTGGATCGGACATTTCAGCTGACATCCCTTTTTTCTTGTTTTTCTTACGTTGATATTTCCCTGTTGTCACGAGTTCTTCTCTTGGTGTTTCACTTGAGTTCTTGATCTGAAATGGCTACAGATTGAAACTGAGGAACAGTTCGAACGTAAATAAATAGTAAACACATGCCCGAGATCTGTGGAAATTACTTAAACAATGAAGCATTGAAAAAGATTCCATAGATTATAGACAACAATCTGGATGAATCCGTTGTGTGGGGATATTGTGCTCATACTGACGATGATTAGGGAATCCGTAAGAGATAATGTGGCTTGGAATACAGTAATGACAATCACATATCTCTAGAGTGAATAATAATAATAATAATATGGCGGCTTTTCGACATGTATAGGTGCTTTTCCACTTTCCCTACAAAATTTCTTAAGATACGTTTAGAATCTTTTATTTTGGCGTTACGAACAACTATTCTATTTGTTCTATCCACAAAATAAAATATTCCAAACGGACCTTAAAAAATTTTAAAGGGAAATTGGAAAAGCACCTATACATGTCAAAAAGCCACCATCTATTGACAATGTGCACACATTTTGGAAGAATATGTGGAGCGGCCCAAAATAATATAACAGAAATGGAAAATGTATCCAACCTGAAGAAGAACGAATGCTGGATACACCTATGCAAGAGTGGGAAAATATAACCACAGATAATGTTAGGTAAGCTCTAACGAAATCCCCAAAATGGAAATCTCCAGGATATGACAAGGTGCCCAATTTCTGGCTCTAACATCTCTCATCAATCCATAAAACCCTTGCAAAAATTATATCAACGCTTGTAAATATTCCCAGTAAAATTCCCAATTGGTTCACTGAGGGTATTACATACCTCATGCCAAAAACGAGTAAAACTGATGATCCGAAAAATTATAGACCAATAACATGTCTCTTCACCACGTATAAGTTGATTACGTCTGTCCTGCCAAACTGAACTTACTCTTTTTTCGAAGCAAACAATATTCTTTCACTGGAACAGAAGGGATGCATGAGAGGTTCATATGGTTGCAAAGATCAACTACTCATAAAAAAAATTATCCTGTAAAAATTGCAGGAGACGATGTAGACATCTTAGCGGAGTGTGGTTTGATTATCGTAAAGCCTTTGATAGTGTGCCACAATCTTGGATTCTTGAGACTTTGGAAATGTATAAAGTTTCCTCTATGGTAGTAAATTTCCTTAAACAAAGCATGGGAATGTGGAACACCACGCTATACTAAATCACACCAGAGGCATTGTCATCTCCAACCGTCTGAATATCCGACGCGGAATTTTTCAAGGAGACTGTCACCCTTCTGTTTTGTTTGTCCTTAATCTCCCTTTCGCATGAACTAAAAACAGTAGCAATGGTTAAAAACTAGACAAAAATGTTCAATCACCTACTCTATATCGATGATCTCAAACTCTTTGCCAAAGACGACAATGAATTGAAGGGCCTCCTCAATATTGTAAAATGTTCCAGTGACGACATAGGCATGGACTTCGGATTGATAAATGTGCAAAAGTAACATTCAAGAAAGGGAAAGTTATAGAAACACCCTCAGTAGATTTAGACTTTGTCATAAAGAACTGTAACAAGGTGAAGCCTATATGTACCTATGATTTAGCGAAGTAGATGGTATACAACATACCTAAATGAAGGAGAAGTTAAGAAAGGAGTACCACTGGCGTGTGCGTCTGTTACTGAATACCGAGCTGAACTGAAAATAAACAAAAAAACAACAACAGAATATCAGCCATGAACACATTGGCTGTCCCTTTGGTGCAGTACAGCTTTAACACCATTAATTGGACAATAGCTGAAATTAAATGAATGGACGCCAAAACGAGAAAGCTTTTCATTTGCTACCGCATGCATAATCCCAAAGTTGATGTTGATCGTCTGTGCTCAGATCCAAAGGAGGCAGAAGATTATGTCAACTAGAACTGTCCTACAAAACTACAACAATTGGCCTTCAAAGATAATTGGAAACTACAGAAGACTGGATGATGATATGTGTCAAAGTACATGAAAGTAGTAAGCGTCTTTACTCCGTAATAAAAGAAGCCAACAAGTTCAAAATGAAGTTTCAAATGGATGCAGAAATACAAGTAAAGCACAATACACCGACTGAAGCTGCAAAATGCATAAAAAAGAAAGCAAAAACAAATGCAACCGACCAGATACAGAAACAATGGCAAGATAAATGGCTTCATGGCCAATACTCTTCCCATACCAAACAAGCTGATGTAGAAGTATCGTACCCATCAGTGGCTACGTAGTGAAGGGTTAAATGCTGAAAAGGAAGGTTTTATCCTTGCTGCACAGGATCAGTGCTTGTTAACTAGAAATTATCAAGCACGCATACTAAAATATTGTGTTATCCCAAAATGTAGATTCTGTGATAATTACCCACAAACAATTGATCATCTTTTATCAGGTTGCACGGTATAGGCACCCACAGAATATAAAACCCGGCATGACAGAGTTGGCCAATATCTGTACTGGAAAATCTGCAACTTCTACGGGAAGGAAACTGAAAGAAATTGGTACGAATGCCACCCAGACCCGGTTACGTAGATAGGACCTGTTACAATTTTATTGGACTACACAATACACACAGACAGAACAATTAAATCTACCCGACGAGATATTGTTATTAGAGACAGCAAAAAAAAAAAAAAGAAAAAAAATAGCGCCTCCTTATTGATATAGCTGTTCCTGCGGACTGCAATGTATCTTTGATGATCTTCAAAAAGCAATCAAAAGTATATAAAAGAAATCCAAGAAAATAATAAATATTGGGTACTGAGTTTGTTAGATTCAATTCTTCCGCCTCTCATGTATATATTAACAAAGAATCCAAAAAACAGAAATTCGCAGGGGCGCTGAAATAGTGAACAATAGTTTAAAAAACGAGTAAAATATAGATTCATCAAATAGTAACAATGGAAACGGAGAAAGGAGAACTAGGCTGCTATGTTATATCTACAAATTTTGAAAAATGTGCTAAAATTTCTCGTCCCGACCAAGTAGCTCTGTTAAAACCTGATACCTGATCAGAGATATTTATAACTTTAGTCGGACTGAATGGAAACGAATGCTGACACATTTTATAAATGTAAAAAGACTTTCCATTTCCTTAACCGTGTTGTCTTGGAATTCCAATAGTTTTCTCTATGGGTCTGCCGTCAACACGACATAATCTGCGTATCATACGTTGGGATTTCCAGTTCTGTAAAGCTTGTATCTCTGTAAAGGTTGAATATATCTGGTGAGATGATACATCCTTGTTATATGTCTCGTTCTACTTTGTGGTAGATACTCAAGCCATTTGTTATCCATATACCGGAGGTCTGTTCCTAGTAGAAGTTATGAATTTTTTCAATATAATTCCCATATAAATCGAGTGTTCTTAGTACTTCAAATAGAAGTTTGTGTCGTAACTTTTCATATGCATAGTCTATGATGCATGCATATATATATATATATATATATATATATATATATATATATATATATATATATATATATATATATACAGAGAGAGAGAGAGAGAGATAGAGAAAGAGAGAGAGAGAGCAATTTATATTGCTCCTTCTGACATTATTCTGATAATAAATATCACACTTCTTGTCCCAGTTTCATAAACGAAATTACATTGATCTTGTCCCGTTTCTCGTCTAATTCTAATGCGCACGCGCTGTTCATCAGAATTCAGATAACCAAGTATTGCACCTCATTACGCTGGTTGTCGGACGGATCACAGATTCATTTGTACCTCGTTTCTTAGAAAGTGCTACAATGATGAATCTATAATGTCTTCCAGTATGTCGCTACTATTGTATATTTTCATTTCCAAAATCTTATTGTCTATATCTGCTAGCGTCTCTGTTACAATCCTATGTGCTGCTGCTAATTTATTCTTGTTTCTCTTTGTTACAGTGATATATTTAAGACCAGTTTTTAATGTTTTAGGTCCTTCCTTATTTTGGTGTACTGCATGTTTCTCTCTCTCTCTCTCTCTCTCTCTCTCTCTCTCTCTCTCTCTCGATCCTTTGAGGAAATATTTAGCTAACATATTCTGTCTATAATTACTTTTTTCTATTCTCAGTTTTGATTTTATATATCCTCTCAATGAACGCATGCGCCCAACACATCATAATCAAGGGGGTTGCAGTCTGAGGAGTTAGGTGGCAAGATGTAACGGGTGATGTGGTCGCAGAAATTATGTGTGTCATGGTGCAGAGCCTCGTTGCCAGACATAGGGTCTTCCGGCATTGACCAGGTCTTCCCTATTGGTCCAGGTAGCACTATCTCCTCAAGGCACTTGATATAGGCCTCCGTGTTGATTTTCAGGCCCTGTGGGAATATGAATGGAGGCATAACGTCGCCATTAATAGTGATAAGTTCAAACACCTTCGTAATCACCATCTTTCAGAATCATATGCACTGTCCTCAGATTGAGAGCCCAACACTCTGAAATGTTTACATTGGAGTTGGCAGCGCGAATACCAAGCAGTATAGCATGCCGTTCCTAAATTTCTGGCGGTGTGAATTCCGTCAAAGTATTCTTTTTCTTACAGACGGTGCCCCAACTGACCCTACTATACTGTGCAGCAGATAAAATCAAAAGCAAACAACGCACTTGCTCGAAACGTCCTTGCATTGAATACTGTTGCCATATATGATCTGGTGCACCCGCTGTTCATCTTGAGGTTCTCGACAAAATACAAAGACGTATATGCAATGTGATAATTCCTGACATCTCGACTCCAGCATTTTCGCACAGATTAGTGTGGCTTCCCTTCGTCTTTTCTATAAATATTTCCATGGCAACTGACGAGCTATTTTTACTGGTGCCCCAAGTGCATGAATTTAAGCATACTACTAGTTTGGCATTTCGGTCCTACACTTTCACTGTCGAAACAGTTAAATGTAACCGCATCTTTTTCTCCAACAGTTTCTTCTCCCACACTTCTCGACACTGGAATTCCCTTCCTCTTACATGCTTTTCCTGATAACTATAATCTTCAAATATTCGAATGTAATGTCAATCGACATCATCTGGTGCCTTGATGTTGATCCCCGTCTTTCTCTTTATCCTTTACTCAAACACTCCTCTTTACTCTTACTTTCACTCTCTGTAACCCCCCCCTGCGTCCTAGTAGCGCTACCGTCTTACTTGGTGTGAAAAAAAACAAAAAACAAAAAAAAGCGACAATTTAACCATCGCACCCCGTATTTTGACATGATTCTTTTATTCTTCATACTTATTTGTCAAACATAAACTTTCTATCTCTGCATACTTTTCGTTGAGCCATTCATGTTTTGTTTGCCTGCATTTGTTTCGATTTTCTCTGCTTAATACCCTGTAATTTGTTCCATTTCTTGCCGTTTTTCTGTATCTTTTTCATCATCCCTGGAATTTCTTCCATAATCCATTTTTTTTACTCTCGTCTCATTTTCTTTGGGATACTCTCGTTCATCGATGTCACTGTTTCACTTTTAATTTTCAACTTCATTAATGTTATTATAGTTGCTTTTAACTCTATGCATATATCCCCTTGCAACTTGGTTCATTAAGGTGTCTGTCGTAAGGTTGTTAATGTTCGTTTGTTTCCGTTATTTTATTCTGAGTATGCATATGTCTGGGAGATAGTTGTCACCAGAGTCAGTACTTTGATAATTTTACAGTGTAAAACTGCATTTCTGAAAGTTGGAAACCAGTCACAAATATATTGCTGACATTTCTGGAAAACATCATAAAGAAGGAAGGACCGGAGAATTTAATACTCACATGGTCCATAAATATGAAATGAAACAAAGAATAGACGAACGTCTTTGACAAGTTTGAGAAAAAAAATGGAAGAATAAATTAGAAATCAAGAAGGAGCACATATCACTGAGAACAACAAAAGAAGCTGTAGAGAACGATAAATACTCACACACGAAAGTGTCAAGGCACAATGAGAAAGCAATAGAGAAGTTATTCATACAGTAGTATAAGGTCGGTTCAAAATTCCTTAGTAATTAATAATGATGCGCCGCCGAATAGTATATCTCTGATTTACTAATCACTAGCTTTGAACAAGTATATACAGTAATTATTTGCCTTTAATATTAGTGTCTGGGGTTATGAAATTGGATGAATAATATTTCCTCCACGAGAAATGCAAAGATTTGATGAAGCTTAAATCAAGCGTCATAATATCATAGCTTTTAGTTTCTAACGACTTGAAAATAAGACATGAGTCAGTCAAATGAATTCCTTCAGGCTTATGAACATCAATCAATTGACCGAAAGTATTGCTCTTTCTATTGTTGTCACTGATTATATTGTCAAAGATCATTCATTTGTAACTTTTGTAGTAAACACCGCGTGTTTTTCGAGGAATGCTTGACATATGCGTATGTTAAAGCCTGATACTATACTTGCTAAACTACGTGCTTTATATTTTTCTCAGAAAGTCTGTTGGAATTCCAAAACTAAGTGCACAATATATTTGTGAGGAAACAATATCGAAACAGCCGCCTCCAGTTTGATAACGTTCTTATCTGGTCAGTGCCCGAAGTCAATTTACTGAAGACGGCTGTAGTGGACTGATAAATAGGATTGTACCTAAGTAGAAGATATATAAAATGTATAGTAAACTCAGAGACTGGAAAAAAAGTTGACTAGTGATCACATGTCGTAGAACAGCACAATATTACAATATGACATCGCCGACAGAATGTTTAAGTTCGTTGGATGAATCAGAATTTATCAAGATTTGGATCCGGTGTTTTGTCGCCAAAGCAAAAGGCAAAAAATTGAAATGCAACCAGGCAAGAGGGGAAGAAAATGAAATAACTGACCTCTTTCTAACTTCGGGTGGTTGTGAAGCTATAATAAAAAATTCTCTGATGGCAAACCATAAACAACTGGAGAAGTTGATTTCCGTCGGAATTTCAGAAATTATAAAAAGAAGTTTACAACCTAAAAATAAATTTGTCATAGCAGAAAGAACCAAATTTCTGTGAATTAAACAGAAGCAAGATGAATCAATTATGCAATATCGTCGCAGATTAAGAGAAGCTAGCAGATTCTGCAAATTTGAGAAATATGGAAATCAAGCTTTCACTATTGAGGATGAACTGATTGAAGGTACGGCTGATATATTTTATAAATATAAGATATGGAACAATTACAGTTAAATAACTTGTCTGGAATTGATGACAAATATAATTATATTCAGAACAATATTGACAAAAACAGTATAACAAAGGAACTCAAGAAATGTAAATACTGTAACTATGAGCATGAAACTGACAAAAAGTGCCCCGCTTTTGTCTTAATATTCGAAAAAAAATATGCAGGCTGTAAAGTTAAAAAGAACATACACGGTAAAAATAAGTTTTCAACACAAAAACCGAAGGTAAAGAATTCTTTCGAAATTAAATTAAATTAAATGGCATGACGTTTCCAGTGCGAATCTATACGGGGAATGAATTCACTCTGATCCCAAGAAAATTCTGGGAAGAAAGTGTAAACTGAAATTGAAAAAGTTTGATGGATCTTTTATAAAAAACATTGGGATATGTCAATGGAACGTTTGAAACTTGTGACTAATTTGAAATTATTCCCATTACAGTAGTGGAATGTAAAAGAAATGGCTATCTTTGCTAAAGGTGTATACATCGAAATTAATCCGTTAAAGGGGTATAAAAGTAGTATGCAATTAAATGAAAATAGTATCCCCTCTTATTTTGTCTCTCGTAAATTAGCTGTTTACCTCCCCACTCCGAGTGTCTGATCTAAAGAAAATGGCAGAGAAAGGAATTTTGGAGAATTTTCACCCAGGTCGTAGTAAATGGGCCTATCCCAATGTAATCTTTCGAAAGCAGACGGGAATTTAAGAATATGTAGTGATTTTCTTTTCCTATTCACATTATCGAAACCGCTATCCACAAATTATCAAGCATGATCTGTTCTGAAGAGAATATTTAAATTTGGCTTACAATCAAATACAGATTGACGATAAATTCAAGGAAATGACTACAATAAACACCCGCATAGGATTATTAAAATGGAACAAAATGCCTTTTGGGGTGGAAAGTTTTCAGAGAAATGGAAAAAGTGTTAGCTGACGAAATCAGTAACATGATCAGTAATGTGTTAAACAAGTTAAAAAGTACGTCCATGTCAATAAAAGAGACAAATATGGATTTGATTATGATACAATATCATATTTAGGGTACAAAATTTCAAAGAATACATTGCACCAGATCCAAAGTTAATTAAGAAAATTTCAGAGATATCTATACCTACTAATAAAAAAAAATTAGAATCCTTTTCAGAATTGGTTAATTTTTATAATGTATACGTATCAATGTATGTATCAGCGACTTCATAGAAGCATTTTCTGAATTGCGGAAAAGGAATAGTGAGTTTAAATTGACTCAAAGGCAAAGTTTACGTTGAAAGATTTAAAAGAGTTACTCAGAGAAAAAAAACCAAAAAAAAAAACCAAAAAAAAAAAAACCACACACACACACACACACATTGTAAAAATCTTTGATCCCAGAAAGGGAGGTTACGTTAACGACGGATGCGAGTGAGCGAGCTGTGTTAGCAATTTTATCGCAAGAAGGTCATCCAATAATATACCTTTCAAGAAGAATGACGGTAGCAGTAATAAATTATTTAAATATTGAAAAAGATGCATTGGCCATTGTCTGGAGCATATTATTAGGAAAAAATGAACCACTAGAGTTTATTTTTAACCCAAGAAAAGAGTTACCAAGAGTTACGTTTTCCAGGATTCTATGATAGACCATAAAATTAATAGCATATGCTTTTGACATTGAGTATGTAAAAGAAAATACAATACCACTTTTCGATTTGCTGTCAAGGTTAGAATTTAATAAGGATCAAAACGAAAAAAATGAAAATCGCAGATGAAGATATATTACATTGGGTTGAAAATGACATGTTATCTCTACAACGATTGGTATTGGAAAGTTTACAAGATTCAATATTAAGCAAGATTGCTGAAAAAACAAGAAACATGTAGAGTAATAGCTGCAAAGTTGAAAGACCTTATAAAGAAATAGCTCATAAATTAATGATGGAAAACGGTCTTATATGCAATGGAAATGTGATAGTACCACCTGAAAACTTAAGAAGAGATATTTTCAAAAGTTTACATGTTGATGTGAATTTTCGGCTATGCAGAGGAGAATAAAAATGGAAGTATTGTGGCCAGGTTATTACCGCGATATAAAAGTTCTGTATACAAATGTCCAAAATATACAGAAATAAAGGATTTTAGACAAAGGTGACTACACTCATAGCCTAAAGAAACGCAACCATGGTCTCGTGTTCATATGGACCATGCACACATTAATTTCTAATTTTAGAAGCCAAAGTTGGGTGGGGGGATTTTCGGAAATCGTTAAAGCTAATGATAAAAAAATGACTAAAACAAATACTAAGAGTGGTATCTTCTAGAAATAGATCCCTTTAAACATTGATATCCGACAACGCACCAGAATTCTGTGATGAAGATTGATCAAGGCGGATTGACTGCTTTCCTTAAAAATAAACACTATCGTTTCATCTACTAGCTAATGGGATTGCGGAAAGAACGATACAAACAGTAAAAATGCGATTAAAAGCATTTTCCCCATATAGAGATACTATATACTTACTAAAGTTACTGCTTAGTGATAGGGTGATTCCACATGTAGACAGATTGCAAGGCCCATCTGCATTAATGGGTAGACAAACAAATAAGATCTCCATTAATAATGCCTTCTTCGATAAATGAGACGATGTGGTATAAGAAAGACAAAGTAGCAAGTCCTGAGAGAGCTACTTTCATCATGCACAGGTGACATAACACGGCTATTATATCAACAGAAATAATTAATGGCCCATTCTGACAAATTAACATTGAGATTTGAAGAAAAAAAAACCGTCTTGATGGAAGTAGACCTTGACAGAAATGAAAGGATGAGTCCTTCAGAGCAAGCTAATGCAGTAGAAGTCGAACGTATGGATGATAGCTGGAGTGACTCACCCACGGAAGAAGATGGAATGAGTCAATGACCTCCATTAAAAAGAACCTCAAATGGAAGAGGATGAAAAAAGTTGCAGAAAAGGTTCGAAAACAACCAAAAGCATTAAATCTCTTTGGTTTAAGAATGTGTAGTGGATTGATAAATAGGATTTTGCCTATTTGCATATGTTAAGTAGAAGAGCTATAACGTGTATAGTAAACTAAGAATCAGGCAATAAGTTGAGTACTGATCACGTGTCGTAGAACAACACAATACCACAACGGTATTTATGAGAGCTTCCATGATTCTGTATAAATTCCTGAAGAACAGATTACATGGAACACATTTCATTGAAAATAATTATTACCATTTATTTAATTCACTAATAAATATACAAGGATACGTCACACCTAATTAAATGTCTATATCATTGCCATTTGCCACTACAGAGAACAGGATTTTGTGCATTTGTTTGCTTTCATATAACTGCCAATAACAATGCTTACATAACAGGCAGAACATATTTATATTTTTTGGAAATCCTATCGTTCTATTGTAGGAAGTTCGCAATGTATTTAATTTTCAAATGTTAGATATTAAAGAAATCGATTTTAATTCACTTTATACTAGATTCGTTTCTACAGTATGATGCTAATCATTTTTGGAAACTCTACTCAATATAATTATTCATACAGTTTTTAAGGATCCCATTTGCACCCAGTTTCACTCTGTGAGTCTTTTCTATATTGAATCGCTAACTTATTCAAATTATTTTACCAGTATTCATGGTTCGTCATTTAAACTATTCTGTCAAAGTACATTTCAGGTTAAAACAATTAGATTTCCCTGCCGTTTTATCATTTGTAATTAATCGCTTTATGAGTGTAATCGAATTTTCATAGTACTGCAACATTCCGGCCAGCCTAATTAGCGTCAAAGTTCGTCATTTTTCGCTTATATTTTTTACCACTTGTAATGATAATATTACAACCGTTTCCGCAAATAAATGTAATTTCTTTTTTTTGTCATTTTCTTGTTTTAATATTCATTTAAATTTCCTACACAGAAATGAGCATTCATTGACTTGTTCATGCAGACCATTCGACCCAAAACTGAATACAGTCCACACCATTATGAAGCCATCAAAATCTTAAGCAGAATTTTGTTTACAAATGGGGTCCATGTAATTATGGGATTTAAAACACTCGCTACAAAGCCAGGTAGCAATGACATAATCTCAGTACTGTGTATAGTGTTAACAGGTCAACTCTGGTGGGTGTTTTACTCTCATCTCTCACGGAAGCTAAATAATACTGTACTGATGAATATGTCAGGTGACTCTTTAAAGCTGAATGTGATTTGAGCGTGTGTCACTTGTTTGATATCAAAGAAAATTCTAGCTCAAAGAATTTGGTTACCATCATTAAGCACACATGGTCTATAAATATGATCTCTACAGGACGCATTAATTCCTTGAAGCAGATATTACCGTCATTTACGTCGTAAATTTTAAAAATGGAATCTCAAATTCGCCTAGCACATAATTTTATGCCCATTTCGAAAACCTCGGCTTACTATGCTTAGAGTATCTGGTGTTCACGTTGACTCACTAAATGCCAGATCACAATGACCTCGGTATAACGTCTATGTATGGTGGCGCCACCTATGATGAAGTTGTCCATAAAGTTGTTCTTTTGATACTTCAATGTATTTCAGGTTTTTATTTTATATTTTATTAACAAACCGATGCACAAAAAACTTCAGGGTATGATTATATTTGAGTAATAAACAGACTATATTAATTTCATGTATTTTTCTGAGAAATATTTAAATATTTGATTATGTGAAAATTCCTTCTGGGCCCTGAGAGCCCTTCATGGAACTGCATATAATTATATTCAATGGTAAGAGAGGAGAACAGGATTAAGGAGTATGTGTGCGCCATCGCATGCAGCTATAGTAAGAAATATAAAGGAGAAACATGCAGCCTCCTGAAGATAAAAGAGTAGGAACACGTAAAGCCGTAACACAAAGGGAAAAAGAAATGTCAGGTATGGCTGACCATATATGGGGGGAAAAGAGAGATCACCCCCATCAAAGAGGGATGAGAACAGTAAACAGAGAACATTACTGGAAACTACGAAAACTTAAGTAATCAGCCATATGCTAGGCCACACAATTCTCCTAAGCATAGAAATAAATAAAATATGGGAACCAGTAATAGGGAGTTCTAGAGAAAAACAATAATAACAACAAATTGTAATATGAGCTCCGGTGAAATAGGTTACTGAGACATTAGGTTTATAAGTTCCCAAAATTCATGCATGTGGATAAAAGCGTTGGTTGAATTCAGTTGTGAGTTCAATACCTGGCTACAGCAGAAGCGATCAAAAAATTAGAGTTGAGTTAAAGGAAGATAACTTATACTGAGACATGGCACGTGGAACTAGAACAATCTACCGTAGTGGACGAAATAAAGGGTTCACTTCAAAATTCCAATCACTTGAAGTAGGCCAGGCGTACAACGGTCGAAACGTCGTGAATATGGCAACGAAGATGAGGACAGCAGTCCGAATAACGTAAATTGTGTAAATACTTATTAACGTTTATTTATTCCTAATATCGGGTATATAAAGATATTTATTAGTCATAAGAAAGATATATCCATCAAAAAAGAAAGTAGAGACCGTGGAAGAAACTGAAGAACTGAAAACTGCGAAAAAATTCAAGAGCGATAATCGAACAAGAAAGATTGAAAACATTAGCAAGAAAAGAAGGAAACGTGGCTTTGTCATCAAAATGTTTTAGTCTAAAATATGTTTGGAAGTAAAATTATAGATAATTCAATTTTGGTCATGGTATTGTGATATGTAGTGTGTTATTTTAAGTTATTATTCGTTATTCAATTGACACAATTTATAAAAAAGTTAGAGTTAATCACGAGTATATTTAAGAAAGAATTGGCATTATATTACGCTGAACATGGCACATTTCGCAAAAAAATGTTTAAAGCACACCAAAGTGAAGAAATGACCCCAGTTTCTCTTTGTATCATTCCATTCAAAATTATCTAAATGATAATGAAAAACAGTATTCAATTAAAGGAGATCTCCAGAAAGCCATAAAAATGTTGTAAGGAATGTTATATTCAAAAGAGTAGAAAAGTTTACAAACCAATTAGCAAAATGTTGAGGAAGATTATAAAATGTCAAAAAACGCATTGATTTCTAAAATAATGAAATGATAATTTATTTAGACAATATATTGTAGTTAAATATATCGTTCTGAGTATTATATCTTTTGGATTTATTTTTACATACGAATTTATTTTTCATAAGTTTGATTATATAATAGTCAGGCACCTTAAAATGATTTAGCTAACGACGTTTTAGTGTTCATAAAAAAGATACATTTTATTTATCATTTCTACCCTAATATGTAGAATAGGCCTATTCTTCCAAACTCTAAAATGTTTTATCTATTTTCTAACGGATTTAGATGGTGGTGCTATAAAGGGGGTAACTTGTTAGCTAACTACCGTTTCACTTTAAATATTCAGTCTAAAGACAATAAAAGTGAGAAGCACTCGATCATTCGGAAGTGGAGTAAATTTTGTGTTTTTCTATTCAGCTTTTTAAATTTATCTTTGAAATGAAAGAATACGAATGAACCAATTCTCCGTCTTTCGTCCAGTGGTGAAGAATACACTTGATGTCAGATTTTCTTTACCAAATATGAAACAGACGATGAGAATGATATAGATTTACGAAATCAATTGTTTATGTTATACATTCTCCTACTTGAGATACTTTTTCTTCTTTTGGAGTTTCGCGAAAATAAATTTGAATGTCAAAAAATCCTTCACTTGATTAGATTAAGTTGTATACCGGTCCCGTCTATTCAGCTCAATAGAGTAATTTAGATTATGAAAAACAACCTGTGTGCCAATACAATATAATGGACTCTATTAAACAATAAACCTGCAAGAAAGGAGACAATTATATTTCTCCTACACCTCTATTATATAATCAAAAACAATAATGATACATTAATTCGTAAAACACTTTCATATTTAAAAATTAGTAAATTCATGAAGAACTCATCCTACAAGTAAAAGTAATAAGTTATACCATTTGCATTTTTGAAGTATACATTTATTTAATATATAGGGGAAAATGTTCTAAAATTTATGCTAAACGTATGGAACGAATTTAGATAACCTAGCCAAAGTGAATTCTTTGAACAGAGATTTGATAGAGTATACTCAGTTTTAATTATATGTTAATTATAATAATAAAAATTATATATATATATATATATATATATATATATATATATATATATATATAACAAATAAGGGCAAAACTACATTATTTAAATTATTCGGACAATTGTCCTCATCTTTGTCGCCATATTTATCACAACGTTTCGGCCGGTGTACGCTCTGGCCTTCTTCAAGTGTTTGGAATGTCGAACTGAACCCTTTATTTCGCTCACTGGGGTAGACTGTTCTAGTTCCACGTTCCATGTTTGATGGATGTCAGTTATCAGTTATTTCCTGTTAATTTCTGTGTGTACGCTTATACCGCGCAGCTGCGGAAAGGAATATAAAGGAGAGACAGGTCGCCCCCTCAAGGTAAGGCTTCAAGAACGCCAGAAAGCTGTAACACGAGGGGAAGTAGAAAAATCAGGCGTGGCTGAGCACATATGGAGAGAGAAGTGAGATCACCGCTCTCTGTGGGATCATGTTGAGAACATTGACAAGGAACACCGTTGGAAAATTCGTAAACTTAAGGAATCAGCACATATGCTAGGCCACAAAAATCTCCTGAGCCGACCAAGCATAGAAATAAATACAATATAGGGACCAGTAATAAGGAGTGCCAGAGAAAAGCAATGATAACAACATAGTTGCAATATGAAGTCTGGTAAAAAAACATGTATGATAACAGCAAAATTGCAATATGAGCACTGGTAAAAATGGTTTCTAAAGACATTAGGTTTATAATACCCAGAAATTCATACCCAGATGTCCTCAATGGCACAGTGGATAAAGGCGTTGGTTAGATCCAGTGACAGGACCCAAAGAGTGTGAGTTCAATACCCGGTTAAGGCAGTGGAGAACTTTCAGAGGGAAATTAACAGGAAATAACTGATAACTGACACCCATCAAACATATCACGTGGAACTAGAACAGTCTACCCCAGTGAGCGAAGTAAAGGGTTCAGTTCGACATTCCAACCACCTGAAGAAGGCCGGAGCGTACAACGGCCGAAACGTTGTGATGAATATGGAAACAAAGATGAGGACAATAGTCCGAATAATGTAAATAATATATATAATACCTCATCTCAGAAATATAGACAGACTCTGAAGGGCAAAACTATATTTATAGATTACCGCAGCGGGAATGAAATCATTTGCCTGGTAGCATGGTAACTATGCTGCTTTTGTAAGCGTCATATAGGGATGTGTGTCTGAGAAATACTTTCCCACATTTTGGCTTCGGATTGTCTGTTCTTTTATGACGATTTATTTACGAGTTTCTTTTTGCAGAGATTACGTTAAAATTGGGTGATGATGTATTACGAAGATCACAATGCTTGAAATATATCACTGTTTGGTGTTGATCCTAAAATGTCTTGTTAATGTATATTTGAAAGAACATTGACCTCGAAACACCTTTAGAAGGCGCGAAATCATCTATGCACGAATAAAATATTTTTCAAAACGAGTTGAAGGCAGAAGTAAGTAAAATAAGTAAGTAAAATAATAAACTACATGTAGCTCTTTTACTTTCGGTTCTCCTTAATAACTATTCATTCGGAAATTATTTTAAAGTTATGATAGATGTTCCTATGTACGCTGATTTCACCCACATATAAAACTTTCACTTTACACCTATACATTTATAATGCGTCATTTATTGAAGGCAACGTAAAGTTTATGCTATGCGGAAAACGCTACATTTTAACATTCTACTTTCTCTTTCAATCGTATCAAAAGGAACAAAATAGCAGTTTCTTATTTGTTACAAGTAATTAAAAGGCATTCGTGTTCATGGTCAAGTCATTCGTCTTCAAGGTCATGATTGAATTGAACACCTAAGATGTGGATGTGGCATCTATGACCAAGTAAAAATATATTCAAATGCGTTAGATGTCATCGATGAGGAGAGATGTGAGCAGAAACTAGGGATATATCCAATGTGATCCGCACTGAGCATGCTATTTATATGTTCCTTTCTCACTACATCGAACATCGAGCTACTAGAGACACCGTGGATTGAAGAGTGGTTGTAATGACCTATAAATTTCTGTAATTGTACCTGAAGTAATCTGAAGAAATCTGCACCTTAGCATATAGCTTAACTAACCCACTGGTTCCTATACTGTATTTATTTCTATGCTTGGTCGGCTCAGGAGATTTTTGTGGCCTAGCATATGTGCTGATTCCTTAAGTTTACGAATTTTCCAACGGTGTTCCTTGTCAATGTTCTCAACATGATCCCACAGAGAGCGGTGATCTCACTTCTCTCTCCATATGTGCTCAGCCACGCCTGATTTTTCTACTTCCCCTCGTGTTACAGCTTTCTGGCGTTCTTGAAGCCTTACCTTGAGGGGGCGACCTGTCTCTCCTTTATATTCCTTTCCGCAGCTGCGCGGTATAGCGTACACACAGAAATTAACAGGAAATAACTGATAACTGACATCCATCAAACATGGAACGTGGAACTAGAACAGTCTACCCCAGTGAGCGAAATAAAGGGTTCAGTTCGACATTCCAAACACTTGAAGAAGGCCAGAGCGTACACCGGCCGAAACGTTGTGATAAATATGGCGACAAAGATGAGGACAATAGTCCGAATAATTTAAATAATGTAGTTTTGCCCTTATTTGTTAATATATATATATATATATATATATATATATATATATATATATATATATATATATATATATATATTTTATTATAAATTAAATATAAAAAACTGAGTATACTCTATCAAATCTCTGTTCAAAGAATTCACTTTGGCTAGGTTATCTAAATTTGTTCCATACGTTTAGCATAAATTTTAGAACATTTTCCCTATATATTAAATAAATGTATACTTCAAAAATGCAAATGGTATAACTTATTACTTTTACTTGTAGGATGAGTTCTTCATGAATTTACTAATTTTTAAATATGAAAGTGTTTTACGAATTAATGTATCATTATTGTTTTTGATTATATAATAGAGGTGTAGGAGAAATATAATTGTCTCCTTTCTTGCAGGTTTATTGTTTAATACATTCCATTATATTGTATTGGCACACAGGTTGTTTTTCATAATCTAAATTACTCTATTGAGCTGAATAGACGGGACCGGTATACAACTTAATCTAATCAAGTGAAGGATTTTTGACATTCAAATTTATTTTCGCGAAACTCCAAAAGAAGAAAAAGTATCTCAAGTAGGAGAATGTATAACATAAACAATTGATTTCGTAAATCTATATCATTCTCATCGTCTGTTTCATATTTGGTAAAGAAAATCTGACATCAAGTGTATTCTTCACCACTGGACGAAAGACGGAGAATTGGTTCATTCGTATTCTTTCATTTCAAAGATAAATTTAAAAAGCTGAATAGAAAAACACAAAATTTACTCCACTTCCGAATGATCGAGTGCTTCTCACTTTTATTGTCTTTAGACTGAATATTTAAAGTGAAACGGTAGTTAGCTAACAAGTTACCTCCTTTATAGCACCACCATCTAAATCCGTTAGAAAATAGATAAAACATTTTAGAGTTTGGAAGAATAGGCCTATTCTACATATTAGGTAGAAATGATAAATAAAATGTATCTTTTTTATGAACACTAAAACGTCATTAGCTAAATCATTTTAAGGTGCCTGACTATTATATAATCAAACTTATGAAAAATAAATTCGTATGTAAAAATAAATCCAAAAGATATAATACTCAGAACGATATATTTAACTACAATATATTGTCTAAATAAATTATCATTTCATTATTTTAGAAATCAATGCGTTTTTTGACATTTTATAATCTTCCTCAACATTTTGCTAATTGGTTTGTAAACTTTTTCTACTTTTGAATATAACATTCCTTACAACATTTTTATGGCTTTCTGAGATTTCCTTTAATTGAATACTGTTTTTCATTATCATTTAGATAATTTTGAATGGAATGATACAAAGAGAAACTGGGGTCATTTCTTCACTTTGGTGTGCTTTTAAACATTTTTTTTTTTGAAATGTGCCATGTTCAGCGTAATATAATGCCAATTCTTTCTTAAATATACTGTGATTAACTCTAACTTTTTATAAATTGTGTCAATTGAATAACGAATAATAACTTAAAATAACACACACTACATATCACAATACCATGACCAAAATTGAATTATCTATAATTTTACTTCCAAACATATTTTAGACTAAAACATTTTGATGACAAAGCCACGTTTCCTTCTTTTTTCTTGCTAATGTTTTCAATCTTTCTTGTTCGATTATCGCTCTTGAATTTTTTTTCGCAGTTTTCAGTTCTTCAGTTTCTTCCACGGTCTCTACTTTCTTTTTTGATGGATATATCTTTCTTATGACTAATAAATATCTTTTATATACCCGATATTAGGAATAAATAAACGTTAATAAGTATTTACATTATTTACGTTATTCGGACTGCTGTCCTCATCTTCGTTGCCATATTCACGACGTTTCGACCGTTGTACGCCTGGCCTACTTCAAGTGATTGGAATTTTGAAGTGAACCCTTTATTTCGTCCATCACGGTAGATTGTTCTAGTTCCACGCCATGTCTCAGTATAAGTTATCTTCCTTTAACTCAACTCTAATTTTTGATCGCTTCTGCTGTAGCCAGGTATTGAACTCACAAAATGAATTCAACCAACGCTTTTATCCACATGCATGAATTTTGGGAACTTATAAACCTAATGTCTCAGTAACCTATTTCACCGGAGCTCATATTACAATTTGTTGTTATTATTGTTTTTCTCTAGAACTCCCTATTACTGGTTCCCATATTTTATTCATTTCTATGCTTAGGAGAATTTTGTGGCCTAGCACATGGCTGATTACTTAAGTTTTCGTAGTTTCCAGTGTTACAGCTTTCTGGTGTTCTTGATGCCTTATCTTGAGGGGGCGGACTGTCTCTCCTTTATATTCCTTTCCGCAGCTGCACGGGATATCGTACAGACTTTAATCATGTTCTCCTCTATGGGAGGTCTTACTCGGGAGAGATATCTGCGCAGTCGTCAAACTTTTGAAATACAATATGGGAAATTCAAACCATATGATGAAGGCTGGAGCGTACAACGGCCGAAACATTGTGATAAATATGGCGAAAAAGATGAGGACAATAGTCCGAATAATGTAAATAATGTACATAATACCTCATCTAAGAAATATAGACATACTCTGAAATATTCGTATTGGAGCTTCCGGCGCAAATGCCAAGCAGTACAGCATGCTGTTACCAAATTACTGGCGGAGTGCATTGCGTCATAGTGCTCTTTTTCTGGGAGACAGCCCAACTGACCCTACTATACTGTGTAATCGTCGTATGGGATGTGAGTATACAAATATACCCAAGTCTATGAAGTAGCTTTTTACAGAAGACATTGACATTGATATAAAAAAAATGCTTTTCGATAGCTTCTGGCTGAATAATGCGAAAAACACGAATAATATTATAGGCAAGTCAAAACAAATGTATAGCAGGCCGACCATAACCAGAGAGTACATTGTGTCTATTTAACGCCTCTAAGCTTGTCAACAAGATATGATAATCGATATATAGCTTTGCAGGTTGTAACCAGTATAAGTGCCAGGCATGATCGAACGTGGTAAATACAGACAATTTGAAGCCATGAGAATAGTTGAAAATGAGATTGGTAATGGTCAAGATAGGGTTGGTTGCTGTTTGGGTAGATTCAGTAATAATATGTCTGGAGAGGTTGAAGGCAAATTCTTCTTTGAACTTGGCAATGGGTGTAATAAGCATCATAGTGGGTAAAACTCAACCATGATGGCAGCGATGATGGCAGCGATGAATTTTGATTTTAAGATTGATTTTACAAAGCTTGCAGCTACACAAATTTGTGCAGTAAATTTTTCCTTAAAAACCATACCCTGGTGTGATTTATATCCATTAGAGAACCTGAAGGCAAATGTTTTATTTTTGCCCATTTGAGAACTCTTTGTATATTAAAGTTCCGAAAATATTTTGGGCCAATTTTTGATAGCATTAAAACTCGAAATCATATTTAACTGAGTACGGACTCTGAACGCTGTTTGCATTAGAGTTGTATAAAAGACAAGAAGAAACTGTTAATTAAGCCTCCAAAATATTGAAATTGACTTAATTTTGTTCTTAAAAATATGAACCCTGATTGATGACAATTCAAGGAACCATGAGTCGCTTTTAAGAATTTAAACAATTTTGACGCTGACGTCATTCACGTCATCATTACCTGTAAGTTTCAAATTATGAATACATGAATAAATAGATTTTCTGATTAAACCTTTTGCCTCAAAACCTTGCATCTTGCCTCACGTATTGCCAAAAATTGTTTAAATTATAGAATATCTACTTTTATTGTACAGTGTAATAATATAGTATTTACGAATGATAATGGGCACGGAAATGATGACAGCGATGGAAAGTGAATGTTTTTGAAATAGTAATATTTTCTGTGTTTGTTTGATAATACGATGTATGGAGCTGTTACAGCCACAGCTGCGATAGCGTTTGTTTGACGCAAAAGCGGAGCCAAACCGTCTGCTGCTGGCCGTAGCAAACGGATGCTCTATTCTACATCCAGGCAACACCTGTGGTGTTCAAGACAGAACAACTACTCTGGATAGAAAACTGACACTAAAACAAGTAAAAAAAAGCCTTCAGCATGGGATGGACGCAAGCTCCGTGTTATACAAATCGACGCCTGCCTATTTGTATACAGATATACATACAGCGGCGCTCTTGGAGGCACATACAGGAACGTTTGTATCAAGGCTGATTTTAGCTTACCTTTTCTCTTTCCCTTCCTCTCTTTTCTTTCACACACTCTCATACAAACTCCAATTTCCCACATATATTTATATCTAGTAAATATGGATAATTTGGCAAAATTCTATTTTGAAATGTTTCACCGATGAACTAGTGTCTTCAGAAAAAGAATATCTTTTCGACAAAATGTAGATCATCAGGAGAAAACACGATTCACGTTAAGCAGAGGAAAGCTTTAGTTTACATTATGTGTATCGTTATAGAAATTAGTTTATAAGTAATCTCAAGTCTTTTCTTAATTTTTATTTATTTTAATGCTTACATATCTTACCATTTTTCCGATCCTAATTTAGCAAGAACAGACGATAAACTGAAAGAGAGGGAATTGTATTAAACATAGGCGTTTCATAGACCTTTTTATGCATTTTCATGCCAGAAGAATACATTTCTTTTTAATTAAACGTCATTTTAGATCAACATTTCCACTCCAAATAACAAGGATTCCTCTTGACTACAAATGTATTGGATGTTGTTAATTTTTAATTATATTTTATATATTATTTCTTTAAATTTTGGTATGTTTCATCGATATATTAATGAAAGCATTGTTTATATTCTATTCGGTAGACCCCTTTTACTGATAAATATATAGCTTTCAGTATTTAATTGTGCTTGAAGTGTTTCTTTATAATTTTTATATTAAGATTAGCTAAATTTACTTTAAGTTCATTAGTTATGTTGTTTGTAAGCAATTTTGCACTATTGTTTAACTTGTAACAATACGATTTCTCACACTTAAGAAATAAGTAGATAAATTCCTTTTCCTTTTAAGTCATCTATATGACGAAGTTGTTCAGCATTTTGGGGTAAGATATTATTACATGGGCGAGATTCTAAGAAATCTAAACACATATATGCATACATTATTGAAAATGACATTGGCAACTGAAGAGATTTAAATAACTTTAAGAGTCATGGGAAAATTCTTTGGGCTCAATCTCAAAATATATCGATATACAAGCAAACTATATCGGTATACAAACACACAGGTAAAACAATCATTCATGTCAATATTTATATTTTAACAAATACTATGTTCCTTTTAGATTTTAATATTTTTAGATTATAAGATCTATTCATGTATGATAGATACAAAATTAAACTATTTATCTAAATCAGATCATTGCAGAATTGAGCACAATTTTGAATCAGAAATATATTCATAATAAAATAAAATTCCATAAAATGAAAACAATTTGGTGGAATGTTTTAGATCTTTTTTTTTATTATTACTATATGTTTATTCTCATTCTATTTTATATGTTTAGGATATATTACTTAGTACTCACTCGTCTTATTCACCTTTCTGTTTTTTTATTTCTACCAACCTAGAGTGTTTGAATTTTCAGTACTAGCAACTCAGTACTATCAACTGCTTAAGGAATACGAGGCGGCTACATGTCTGTGAAACAAATAACTTTCACTGGTTCACAGGAAGGAACAGGCAAATAGTACAAAGGCAAATCACAGTAATGCGGAGTAATATGAAATATTCCTTAAGCATGGAGAGAGAGGAATCAGAACTATTTCCCTGCATGATTGAATAAATAGTTCCTTTCGAAAATCCAAGAAGTTTAACGACTACCATACCTGAAGTAGTATACTGTTCTCAACGGCTGAAACATTGTGAGCATAGCAACCAAGGTGATCATATTTGTCCAGAGTAGCAAAGCATACAATAATACGTAGAGGTATTTAACTTAAAACACAAAATTCCACCGTGGCAACACAATATTTATTTCCCATCACTTTTATTTTATCTTATACAACTAACATATGCAGAATGATACATTACTACAACAAATTGTATGAAATTCAAAGAAATATTATCTATAAACTGCAGTGAATTCTGTAAGATCTACATATGACATGAAACAAACTTTATGTATTGTGCGCGAAAACATTATGTCTAATAACACAGTTCTAACACATGAGACAAAGTCTGTTTTCGTATCACTTTACATATAACATGAATTCTCAGACCTACACGGATTTGATACATTAAAGCAGATCGTTTGTTTATTTAAAAATGATCGATGCAAAAAAAACAAAAACAAAGACAGTTGAAATGGTTTACTCTATACACTGTTTGCTTAAAAGCATCGAAGCATTTACAGTGATCCAAAAGTTTTCATTTTAATTTTTTTACATGCTATTCGTGTCGACTGCTGATCGAATTTGTTTTGCTATGCTCATTAGTCTGCTGTTATTTTTATTTGTTAGCCTCTCCGCAGAGTTTACCATTTTCTTTGTATCTTGAAAAGCTGCCTGGCGACTTGCCTGTCCTTCTTCCTCAGTTCCATATACCTCAACTCTCTTCGATTCTTTTTTGATTAGTTAAAGTATTTTCACCTACCTCCCGCAAGTGATAGATCAAAATAAAGAGTATTAGAATAAAATCAAACAAAAAGAAAATGATCTGGGAGGAAAAAACAGTACTGGTGAAGTTGTTAAAGTAATTAGTGATTTGTTCAAGGTGATTAGGTATGTATACCAGACAGAAATGCCCATTTCTGTTCTCGCATAAAATCCATGTCACCGCATTTTTCTCTTTGCTTTTGCATTGTGCGCACATTTATTAAAATTTCTATTTTAAAAATTTATTTACTCTTTTCTTGACATAGATTTCTTTCAATCTACGATTTCAGGTTTTCCCTCATCTCGCTTCCTAAAATACTACTATGGTATATTCAACATATGTTGGCGGATTCTACTGATACGAAAGACAAAATTATATATTTTTTTCTTTTCAGTGAGGTTCATCCGGGTACAAGGCCCGGAGGACACTCGGGGTAGAGGGTTACAGAAGAAGAGGCAGTTTATGAAAGGAGGAAGGTAAGATAACGGTAAACCGTAGACTTGATGAAGTTAAGAATGTAGTGATCGAGGAAATATCCTCTTGTGAGTCGCTTCCATAGAGCAGTGGTTCGAGTGGACCGGGAATAGATTAACAAATATAAATTACAAAAGTGATGTGGATAATCATGCATGTAATAAGTGATAAAAAGATGATGACTTCGTTAAGAGCAATGAGCTAACCTTCCTGCATATATAATACTGTATATTTAATTAATTTTAATAGTTACAGGAACATAAAATGACATTAATTCTAAAATCAACTGTTAATAAAAATCTCAATGTTTATTACCATATAAAGATATTACCAGACTCACCCCAGTGGAAAAGAAAACAGGAAAATAGCCTATAGTTATAACTAGAAATTATGAAACTTTTGACTTTGCAAAATTATAATCGAATCCTTCCTAAAAATAGAAGATACATAAAAACTAGAAGGCCATTCTCCATCTTCAGAAGAAGTATAGCCATTGAGAAAAAAAAACTACAACAAATAAAAAAGTTTATATTCAGAAATTATTTTAAAAATGTACAGAAACAAAGCAAAAAGACAATAAGAGGACAAAACATTAAATCTCTTTCGCTGGAAACAATAAAAGTAGGTATCTCCAAAGATTCGCTAAAAGATTTGCATACCGCGATGAAAAAAACACTGTAGCGAAATCAGTTTTTCTCTACTGCGACACCCAAATTAGATGTCTGACTTTATGTTTTCTTAAAGGTTATAATTTGCTTAATTTCATTATTTTAGCCAATATTCTTAATATTCTGTGTTTTTATTTATTATCTCTGTTTACATTCAGATTCTTAAATATTTATGTCCAAATAAAGAAAAGATCGTCCTTCGAGAGGGACTGAAACTTCATCCCTATTTTATGTCGAAGTTTGCCTCTACCAGTTTGACTTCCTACTAGGCTCGTCTCCGTTTACATTTATTTGGGCCTGGAGTGCTCTCGTTTATATAGGCAACTCTTCAACCTAAAAAAAAACAAAAACAAAAACCCATTGACTGTGATATATATATATATATATAATTTCTCCACCCTACCTGCCTTAATCTCAGGAAAACTGTTAATGAACACATGGTCTTCTCTATTTCTGCAGAGATAATGGTGTTTTATGGGTGGTTAGCGTTGATATAAAGAAATCCCAAGCTTTTGGATTAACAAAAACATGAATATTTGTTTAATATAATCGGATTATCCTTCATGTAAGACCGTACACGTTTTCTACAGATAGAATAATGTAAACAACCATTTAAATTTAATTTTTCAGGATCAAAGGAATTCGGGACATACATTAAACATATCTAATTTTTATCGGCGGGAAGTTAATAATGTGGGGAAACTTGGCTTTGATCAATTTTACTGAAACTTGGCTAGTTAATTCTGAGTTCGATTCTCCCTGCAACTCTTCATAAACTTAATTTTATTATTTTGTAACATAATTTTTCTCAGTTTCTTTTTCATTTTTTCTTAACCATTCAACATACTCTACTGAATTTTAAAAATATTAAGTTAGTCGTCCCTACAAATTCTACATGTAAATTCATGCAATTAAACGATGAAACATGGTCCGTGTTCTTTTACACTCCTCCCTTTACTGCTTCTTACACTCCTCCCTTTACTGCTTCTAAATCTCCTTTAACAATCCCAATACGCATAACTTATCACTATTTTTCACATAAAATAGGCTTCTAGAGGGACATGCTCGTAGCACATTTATTTCCAATTCCGTTGCTTTTTCAGGTTTTAATATGTATCTGGTTCTAGTTATATTGAAAGCTATGTTCTTGACCTTTAACTCATACATGGCCACTATTCCTCCTTTTACGTTTATCTCTTGACAAGGAATAGGTAGGTTTATTACTGTAAATACTTCAATCCCCGTTCCTTAAAATTTGTACAACTTTGCTCTATTTCTCATATTGTCTAAAAGTAATTCCACTCTAAAGAAGAGAAACTGATAATTTCCATATAAAGCTAGTAAATGTTTAAGAAATTTAATGGCACTGAAAATGTTCAATAATCAAAGCAATTCATGTTCTTTGATTAATTCGAAACGATGGGATAATATTTCTATCAAAATAGCAACCTTAAAACTCGCAGACAGATAGTTAATTTATTCAGGACAACTATTAAATTTATTCAAAATTGTCATGTATACATTCAAGTTTCTCTGAAGCATTGTATATGTCTATAGCCAGTGAGCATTAATATATGAATTTTGACGAGAAATATCCTGTGTAATGGACAATATAATTCACAGAGAGAAACTTTGAGTAAAGTAACTTGATAAGTAAGAGAACTCAATATTTTTGGTGTAAAATAAATGTTTAGGGAAGCATTGTATGACTGTACAGTTAAATAATATTTTGGTAGGAAACATAACGTTTATAAGAAGACGATAAAACCGACGACAATGAAGCAAAATGAAAGCATTTCTTGTTGGAACAATACTTAATCTGACTAATTATACATCCATTAGAAAACAGAGTAGGTAGTAACAATTCCAACATTTGAAAGAAAAATTGACAAAATTAGGAAAAAATCCATGCATCAAACGTTAAGATAAAACACTGACTTTGGCATCCGGTCTCAGTGAATAACAAAGTTACCGAACCACAAACTTAATCGACCGACTGATTAAAATATCGATTATCTGCAGCTTGTACGGTACTTTAATTCAGGGCCATTGTCTAGCTTTAACGCGTCCCGTGTCGTGTTGTGTCATAAATTTTATCTGAGGTAGACTATTTCCATCTGACCTTGCCTTCTTGACCCGCCATCATTTTGCTTCCTTTACCGGAATTCTATGTATATTTATCCTGTCATATTCATTCAATCTTCTCTTTTTTGTTTAGGTAGAAAAGAAATAATTATTACCTGGCTACTGCTACGTTCATTTAAACTCTGTTTCGTTTTTTTATAGGAATGAATGTGTTATTAGAATGCGACTGAAAGATCCTTTTATAGATTTTTAAAAAATGCAAATTCATTATTAACAATGTGTATAAATGCAAGCATCTTCAAGAAATCCGGGAGAGATCTTCCAGCAAAATATCACAATTATCTACGACGATACGTTATATAAGATTGAACAATCACTATTTTTGTAGTTTGTGCAATAATAAAAACCGAAATTCGTATTTGTTGGTTAATACCATTTTTGTCTGCTTGCAAATATGTTACATCCAGATTGTGCATACATAGAGGAAAGAGCATATATGCTAGCATGAATTTCTTTCATTTATTTTTCATCTATTGAAAAAGAATCTTAAGACAATAACACTCTATCTAATTTGCCTTAAAAATGGTACGTGTTATATATACTTTTAAACATAGAACTAAAACTTAATATTTTGTTACAGATATAAATACTGTACAAAATTCATAATGGCGAAAACACTTATTTTTGTTCATATTTTATACTATGTTGCCAATATTATTTGAAGTTATATCGCAATATAGATGTCTTGATGTGTTTGACGGTGTATACATCACAAATCAAAAGGACACATATCCTTAAGATTTTAGAGATTGATTATCAATAAACGATGATATTTGACATTAGACACCATTATAGTCACAAAGATGAATAACATGACCAGGTGTTGTTGGTTTATCCAAATTCTTAGATTGCAATGTTGATTTTCATAATAAATCAAAGGACTAATTCGCATACACAAGGAAATGTGGTATAAATCAAAATCCATTCTATTTAATATAGAGGCATACACACATTTAATAATATATTTTATGTAGTGATACATCTTCTCATTGTTGGCAGCGTAAATTTGTAGATCACTCAAAAACCATTATTAAGTACTACTCGTTGTAACCAAATCAAGCATAAAATCATTTTGCAAAACACAATCATGATTTTAAGGATAAATAAATCATGCGTATCAAAATTAAATTTTCTCTGTATAGGATAGCCAAACATTCTTTAGGAATTTCGAGTTAAATAGTATATGATTGTTTTACAGTATCATTTTTTAGACATTTAATTTTTATTTAGATTGATAACACTGCTAGAGCTTCAAATTGCTTTCAGAGTGAAAATATGTTTTTCATGTTGCATTAAGCAACAACATACAAGATTTTCCTTTAAATATTTGTCTTTAAAGGAACGGCCCGATGAGTAGCAGCAGCAGTTGAACTAAGCATCATTCTTCACATTATGCCATGTTAAACTTTTTTGACGATTTGAAAAACAGGCATGAAATGTGCGTCACTAAATACGAACCTTGCGCGAAAAGGAAAAACGAAATGCTAAGAATCTAAAGAAGGAACAAAAATATATAGGAAGGTATAATGCATATAAAATAAAAAGAATACCCAAATACTTTCCAGTAAGTCAAGACCTGAAGCTTCGATCTGCGAATATCAGTCGTACTTTGCCAATACTTCTGAAAGGAGCGACATGAAAACACAGACATTTGCCTTGGAATAACAGTCTCCAAAAGATAACTTTTACAGCATTCCAGGAAATGGCAAACATCTGAGCCATTTGCAAGAAATTATCATTAACATAAGGAAAAAATACATAACTAAGAAAGGAAAAAAGTGCCGGAACGGTTGTTAAGTATAAATTTGAACTACTTAATAACACCGGCTAAAATATATTCGTTGCTGCAGAATGCGTGACCACTTGGTTGAAGAAAACTGAGAGACATGTGAACATGGAAAAAACATTCAAAAGCTATTAAAAACGAGATAAACCACTTACAAAGCAACTGCTTGATGTTTTCAACTGGAATTACATAAGAGTTTTAACAGCTTTGTGACTTGCTTTACATTAGCCGTTCTTCTAATTATATAATTATTTAGACTGCTTTAGCGGAAGTGAAAACTTAATTATATGGTGCATAGAAGGGAAGCCTGATTAATATTTGCCTATTTTTAAAGACAAAAATGTGACCCAAAAGAGATCAAGGTTTGGGAATGATAGCAAGGTACAAGGTGGAAACAGAATACATCCTACCCGAATCCCCAAAGGGTTAGAACGTCACGTTTGGACACCCGGACGGAGCAGCGAGGAGCGAACAGCTGGACAACAACATTACGAAAAAATGACTACTTTGCCTACACGAAAAAGTAGTAATAATATCACACAAACCGCAAAAGAACTTACTAAACAAAAAATCAGAGATAATCTCCAAATGTAGGCATGAGAACAAGTACCTATTATCCGAATTCATACCAAACGGATAAAACAAACAAACCACCAACAATCACAATTTAATTTCTGTCTCCAATCCCTTGAAACATTACTATCACATCATACCATATAAACCCGTTATTAAATTGAACTACCCTCTCACCCAGCACATTGAATATTAAACTAAACATCACCATATAAATTAACCAATAAGGATTACAAATTTCTATCTGTTACATATACACAGTCACCAAAAACAAACAAATAACCAGCTTTAAATATAACAAATAAAGCCCCATTTTTTTTTTTCAAAAATTTAAAAATAAATATAAACAATAATAATCTTTACCTATCATAATTTTACACAAACCCCACCACACGCATATACACACATGCGAGGAAATATTTTCCAGCTGGAAAATACATATGACATGTACACATCAACGAGACATTTCCGTCACACTTCCAGTGTTTAGATTTCAACATTTCAACATACAAATGCGTATGTATAGATATAACACCACCCGCATACATACATGTGTCATAGCCGAAACTGCCCACATATGTTTATATATGTATGAGTCCCGACGGACGACCAAGTGTGTACATGTGTCTGTATACATCGATGTTTGCGTTAGTACGATGAATGACAAAACGACGAAATTTCCCCCACCACTTCCACAATAACGCCAATACACGCAATCTACATAAACCCAAATTTTTTAAAACATTAATCAGTTTGTCTGACGATCACTAAGGCGTGAAACCCAGGGTCACAAACTCACATCTATCCAACCAAATATGTTAGCTCTATCTCTGATATTGAGCGCTTTCTAATAAGTACCGCGCATATAATATATAAATAATTATACATATATATATATTTGTTTATATTTATATACACTTTTCACATACACACACACACACACACACACACATATATATATATATATATATATATATATATATATATATATATATATATATATATCAAAATAATGCCCGCAGTCGTGTATTAGACTCAGAGATATCGAACAGGACCTACTGATAATTGCAGGTAAAATATAAAATCTTTCACTATCTACGGACCCCTTGATGAACCCATCGTATTTTAAATGATTGTTATTTAGAAGATCTTGATTTGTTATGCAATAACAAATAATTTATTCTCCTGTTCTTCTTTTACCATTCGTTCTGCAGTTTTTTGATAAACACATTAGCGTTCTGCGTTTATTTTGGCAAATCATTTCGTGTCACTTTTGTAGCCATGTTCATGTTTGGCAGGAAGTCAACAGATTATGTTTCCATTTTATCGGTTTTTGCTGTGCAGGTAAGAATATGTTTCTTTTTTTAATTCTGCTCCGTTATAATTGGAGTTTGCAATGTGATGGGATTAGTGAATATTATCATCGATGTACGGTTTTGCGGCTCACGATAGAAAATTGTATTCATTTCCGGTTTGGCAAATGTTGAATTGCTAACTAAAAATAAAACTAATGCAGCCATATCTCTGAGTACAGCTGTTAAAAATAATTCAATCAGCGCCTCATGTTTAGCTTAATCGTTGAAAGAAGGCACCCAAAAATAAAGAGGTTAAGTGGCTTATCTAGATTGCAACATTGGATTAGTCACAAAAGAATACAAAAAATCCGTAAAACTCTAGGCCACAAAAATAGTATTATTCGCTTACTCGAAGAAACTACATAGTTTGGTTATCAGCGCATAAACCGATTCCCCCCACCTGGCTTTTCTGGAGAGGGTGTTGGATAGACACCAACAGGATTAAAAACGATAACATATCAAGGAGCGGATTAGTTGCTGTTCATGTGGCTGATAAGCCCGTTGGGGATCTTGGACCTCGTTAACGTATCCAAGTAAACGAAATAAATTTCTGATGTAACTCCTGCGGCCTGAAAGCATCCAGGGATGAGTATTTTTTCTTTTTGGGTACATGCTGTTATTGCTTGGAGAGTTGAATTGACACCATGCAGACATCATTCTCCAAGTGAAAAAAATGCTTGATATCGTAAGTCACAACTGAGTCTCGCAATAATATCTTGCAATGGTCAAATCAACCACGAAGGGATATCCATCACACATACATACACACAGACACACTTTGGTAGCGCTTAGAGAATCTGCTCTGGTCAACAGCTGCATGATATCGGGGTATATATGTAGTACCATGTGACGCATGGATAGGTGTTTCTGGCACCAAGTTATGCATTAGTCTTATTAGATCCCCCCACCCTTGTACATTTCCATAGACGATGGATACTTATAATTATTTTGGCTTTTTCTCCTTAAAAATTAAAATCATCTTCTCGTGACTATTACAATTAAAAGAAATAAAAAAATATACCAGTAAAAAAATCACCTATCATTTGTACCAATATCTATAGCGTAAAACTTTTTTCCCTTGAAAATTTCTCCAGATAACTCAGCACTTTTTTAAAAATAATTTAAGCCGCTCTGGTAATTCTGCTATGTATTTTGATAACACCTAAGGAAGAATCTGCAATACTATCAGTTTTAATCTGTCGTCCCAGCTTCATTTCCTTTCCTGCCGCCGTAACATAACTTCTCTGTGCCTTTTCTATAAATATTTTCATAGTAATTGTCCTGATGCGGTTTAATTTTTGGGATCTGGACTTTACGTATTTATATGCAATACTATATTGGGAGCTAGGTCTCATCATTTCACAAATGAAATTTTTAAATGTAACCATAAGTTCTGTGGTATTTGATTTTTTCCTTGTACTCCTCGCTTTCTTGCGGTTGCTTGCTTTCCGGTCAACTTTCATCTTAAAAAATGTAAATGTAATGCCAATCGTCATCTTCTGTCATCTTAATTAACTTTCTCATTAATAATTTTGCTTGTGGTGAAATTATTGAATTTTGCAGATATAAGCAGTGATCATAGCTCAAGTTATCATCGATTCATTGTTTTTATATCTTTTACGGCATGAAACTGACCGTCCGCTTAACATTAGGAATCTTATATCCAAATTGTCTATATTTGCGCATACACAGTCTCCAATAACGAATACTCTTCTACCTATAAATGAAACACAATATTAAGTATATACATATATATATATATATATATATATGTGTGTGTGTGTGTGTATGTATGTATGTATGTATGTGTGTGTGTGTATGAGTGTGTGTGTATGAGTGTGTGTGCGTACAATGGCCGCAACCATCGCAATACATTACTGTATGACTCAGCTGGGCCTTGAAAGGATGTGATGAAACATTTTCTTGGCATTGGGTTTATTTATATAAATGAATTGCAGTCATGTTTCAACGCATAACAATGTGTCTCCTCAGGCGATTGTAAATTACTGTCGAGTGGACGATTAATTTGGTTTCAAAAGCAAATTACATCCTCTTTTTTTCGAAACAAAACAAGGCTTGAAAAATATAAAGCTTGAGAGCTTTTCTTTTCTTTAGAGCACTGTCATCATATTTTCTATACTTGATTTCAGCATACTTGTAACCACTATTCTTTAAAACACTATTATAAAAAACCGCAATATTTTTCAACAAATCTGACAAAGACGTGTGCAGAAAATATGATGAAAGTTGTCTAAAGGAAAGAAATAGAAATAGGGAGATCATTTGGTACCCCCCCATTTAAGCAATTAGCACTACTAAATTAGGCCAGATGTTCCTCCATTTAATTGATAAACATTTCCCTAAAAGTAACCCTCTTAGTAAAATATTTAACAGAAACACATTAAAACTAACTTATAGCTGCATCAATAACCTTGAGAAGATTATACAGTTACGCAATAACAAAATTTTAAACCAATTTAATAATCTGGATCATAATGCACGTTCCAATATAAATATTATTAATGATACTAGTCAGTGTCATTGTAGGAATTCAGACCAATGCCCATTGCCAAACAAATGTTTAACTGCATCTCTTGTTTACCTAACTACCATCTCTACAATAGAGAATCCGACGGTTGAAAAAATCTATATTGGTAGTACTAAAAATTCTTTTTAAGACTAGGTGGTATCAATCTATCTTGTTCCTCACCAATAATACTTACAGAAATAATACATCGCTTTCAAAATATTTTTGGAGTTTAAAAGATGATAATAAAACTCCTAATGTGAAATGGGAAATTTGAAAATGGCAAAGACATGTAGATCCGAATTAACGGTAAATTGTAAACACAATATACATTTTACATTAGAATTCAGTTAGATTTTAGTTGAACTGTGCTGTAACATATATGACTTATGTTTATATTTGTATAATTAATTTGGGATTAATTTCGTTTTGTGTTGATCTTCTGGTAGTACTATTAACAACTTATACGGATGTATTGGTATTTAGTTAGTACTTTTGGCATTTTACATTGATTGGTTGATATTATATAGATGATATTTATTTAACGGTTGCATATTATTTACCAAATAATTCTATATGTTTAGATTATTTACAAGTTTCTTAAAGGGGCCTCTTATATATATATATATATATATATATATATATATATATATGCGTATGTGTGTCCTGGCAGGGGGAGGAGTCGTGGATTAGGAGAAATATGTACAAATTGCCGTTAAAATATAACAGATGGTGAAACCAATGTAAAATTAATCATATAATATCTTCTTTACTAATTTGCTAAGGGAAATTTATTTTATTCTCGTAAAATCAAATGCACATTTTATTTTGTATACTTTTAAATTGAATTGGTTCTACGTACAATTTATTTCTGTAAAGCAAAATTGACGAAATTTAATCTTGCAATAAAATATAATTTGACTACTGCCAATACGTGAGGCTCGAGTATTTCCTTTAGTTGTCGAGAAAGGGGGGCAACCATTGTTGCCTTCACGACTTTTTCCTCCTGTTCAATCAGTCATCTAAACGATTGAACTTTTACTAATCAGTCCGTACCGTCGCAGCGCAGAAAAGACTTAGGAAGGGGAAGTTGCCCGGAAGTCCTAAGTCTTTCTACCTCCTGCTCGGAGTAGGATGTTCAGAGTCTGTAAGTTAGTCACCACTGTCAGAGCTCTCATTGTCTTGGTGCTTATCTGGTGTTGATATCAGAGACGTTCCAATCTTTTTGGCATTGCTCGTCAGAAGAATCCAGACGTAGTATAGCGCCGTTGCTATTCGAATCCCATGAACTTCCTTACTTCCGTACTTCGGAAGTAAGGAAGTTCATGGGCTCCTAGGAGGGGAGCCTTCTTCCGAGTTACATACCCCCTCCCCCAACAGTTGGCATATCTTTGAGTGAAATGTTCGATTGCTTCCCATCTCTTCCAGCATTTCCACCTCATTTATTGGCGAGTTGGATTTCTTCTAACAGATGTGTATTTTTAACTCAACGGGGCCTGGCCGTAATAGCCACAATGGAAGAGATCGTCCGACAAATCTTCATTTCGGGAATTTAAAGAATCTGTCATGCGATGTCGCATTTGTGCTAGTAGATAATAGAGTTCCAATAGCGTACAAGGCCTCGGACAGCAGCTATTTCAAATGTGTAATAAGGCATGATTTGAGCTCGCTTGTATAATCTTCCACATAATCCCATCATAACGTTCTCACTGACCGTTAACCTAGCGATTATACGGTTTTCTTCGACTTACAGTCACATTAACAATTGATTTAGATGTCCTGAAATAAAAGCGGTTACCCGATCAGTGTGAATGTTCGTGGGTACCCAGAAAATTGTGAATAAGAAGTAGATACATTGTATGGCGGTTTCAGCTGAAACATCAGGGTACCGAAAAGCAAATTGCAACTCTGTGTATTCGTCAAACATCATTAGAAAATATTTATTTCAAGTTTTACTTTCTAAGTCCAACCTTTGAAATGAGCTGACAGTTTTTAATAATCCTGTTCACATTCTCAACGGAGATTTCTACTATGGGCCATATGTAGAATACTAGTGAACCTTGGGTGATACAGCTTTAGATGATTTCAGTGCCCAAAACTAGTTCATACGCACTTGAGAGGACGTCAGCCACTCCATTTTTCTTGTCAGAAGAATAGATAACGTCAAACGAAAATTAAGAAAGCTTAGTTCTTCATATGACTACTTTTTTTTCGTTTTTATTCGACGAGACGTCTTAGTAAGGTACATATATGCTACAGACTTTGTCTGTAACTAGTCTAAATTCGTAGACGGTCAAGTAATTTCATTTATTTAAGGTATCCACAATGCTATATATTTCTTTTTTTCTTTCGCGGACTGTCATCGGTCCTACCGCGGAAGTGTTCTGGAGAAGAATTCTACAGGCTGACCGTATATTCTCACCGATGTAGCAATAGCACAGTCGGAGGCGTCTGTTTCTCCTACAAGGAGAATAGTGAGATTTAGAGCCGCCACAGAAAAATTTGCAAAATCATTTTCAGAACCTCAAATGTTTGACGACAGGAGGAGTTAGAGGGAAACTGGTAATTTGAGTTAAGGAGTGTATTTTTTTCAGAGAATGTGGCTACTTGTGGAAAAATAATGTGCGAATATCCCCGTGGTTCATTTTAAGGCGGGGATGTTATTAGGAATTGGTGATTTTAATAGTCCAGCGCCCGTGTACCTTAGCTTATGGTATATTCTAGTAGATTAATGGTGTAAGAACACTTATCACTGTTGAGGAGAATGTTAAGATTTCGATCGTGATCACTTTTGTGAATGCCCGTATACAATTATGTTGTCTATGTAAGCGTTGCAGTTTTTCATGTTATAATCTTATCGATGATCCTTTGGAAGCTGACTACGCCGTTTGTCACCTCCAAATCGAATTCGTCGTAATTGGTAAAACTGTCCGCATATATCAAAAGCCGTGTATGACTTGTATTTTAGGTCTATTTCTACCTGATGATAGGCGTTTTTGAGATCCAGGTTGCTAAAAGTTTTATATTTGGCAATCTTACCAGTCATCTCGTTAAGCCAGTGTAGCCACTAGGCATACAAGTTTGTAAATTGTTCTAAGGTTTGCTAGTAGTCTATAAACATTCGCCTTTTCTGATTTTCAGAGGATGCTATCAAGAATAGTGCCCTCTGCCGGGATTTACTTACTTCCTTATTCCTTCTCGTAGCATTCTCGATATTTACGATTGAATAACTCTCTTGTCTCCAGGAGAATATCTCTCTTTAGACTGTAGCTAAAGTATTGAAGATTGGGAAATACTATACGTCTATAGCGGCTAGGTCGCAAATATCTAAAACCGGTTTTGGTCCACAAAAGTGAATTAAAATGCATAGGTCCTGCACTAATAGGATATTAATATCGTCAAAGCAATAACACATAATTTGTGAAGATAGTGAGCTATGTCTAATAAGATCGTAAGCTGTTGTCAAGTTTTATTTTTGTCTTATTTGTTGAGATAATATCCTGTTAATAAAGGTGTCTCTTATAAATTTGTCCAGGGCTTGTTCCGCTGTCAATGACTTGATATCGCAGACCCGACTTAGTGTATTCATGTCATAGTCGAAATTTTCGCCCGATTGTTGTCGCTTAGTGGCGAGTAGGTGACGAGCAATTTTTTTTCCCAATGAATAGTTTCTCTAAAATGTCATCAGCAGTTTCATAGTCCTTGCGACTAGAAATATTTATGTAAATCCGCGTGACGACACGGAGAAATAATATAGTAAGCTTTTTGGTCCCTGATATGATCGTCGATGGGGAAGTCTGTAAAGTTTGCAAGAAAGCTGTCGAATAAATTTTTCCAGTAATACCAATCGCCAATAATATCTGAACCACACTTATTGTGGCCTCGGCTTTCGGACTTCAGATACTTGCCTATAACTGCATTGAATAAATTGTAAAGAAAAACAGACACAAATTTAAGCTTACAGTGAAGCTTTATTCAATGTCACTGTAAGTGACTACTGTCCACAAGTGAGGTTCAACTATTTCTTTTATGGACGTGTAGTTAAAGGGGAGACAAATACGTTTGCCTTCACCATAATTTAGAAAGCAAGAAATAGTGGTTATTATCACTGAAAGTTTTTTCTCCGATCACCATCACATTCACCTCTAATTTAATAAGTTTCCATATAACACATTATTGTATCAAAGAGTAATAGAAGACAATTTTTAAAAACTAAACATTTGTATGTTAAACTAAAATACCATTATGTTAATTCTTTCAATTTGAAGAACTTTTACCAAATAAAAAATCTTTATTCGTATTTGTGCATATTTTGTCCTATTATTTGTTTTAAGTCTAATAAAATTTATTTTTGTAACATATGAAATAGATCTTAAGCTAAAATCATTACGTGAGCTTATTTTGAGTGAGAAAAGTTTACTTTTATTGACAATGGGACATTTGAAGATTATTTTACATTTATTAATTCGAAATTGAGTGAATAAAACAAAGAGAGTTTATATGGCTGCTTCTTAACAAGTTTATAGTAAATATTATAAGTATTTGAAAAGTTGATTAACAAAGTTTATGTTTAAAAGTAAGAGTCATGTAAAAGTTCAATATGAGGTTAATATAAATGAATTTGCAGCACGTGAGCGTTGTTAAAATGAATACTTTCTCTTTGGATAAATAGTTTAATAATTGATGTACAATATATATGTAATAAATACTGAACAATCAAACGGCTGGCTCAGAATTTATCGTTTTTGAATTTTCGGTTCTTGTTAAATATTTTCTGTAAAATTTGAAAATGTTTTTTTTTCTACAGACAGTACTTATCTAGTAGCAGCAATGAAGAAACAAGGGACAGGTAAAACGAATATGTTGTAGGTTGAAAGAATGAAAACTAAAATGTTGGCATTATTTTCTTTGTGGATATCTTTCTTTGCAACACAAGAAATGTGCTGTTCAGATGAGCGTGCCATTGATCGGACGAGAATACAAAATGTTTTCAATGTCGAAGCTGTGCTATGAACTGAAAAATACGATTATAGTAGAATACTGACTTGTGTTTATTTCGTGACTTGATCACAAATACAGAGGGAATAAGAGAGGTTTAAAAAGAGAACAAAAGGGTGAAGACAGAGAGAGAGAGAGAGAGAGAGAGAGAGAGAGGGAGAGTGGGGGAAAGACAGAGAAATGAAAGAATGAGACAAAGACAACAGACATTAAAATAGACGAAGAAGTCAGAAAAAAACGATGCCACAAAGCCAGCTACTTCCACTTATGCAGACCAAAAAAAGAAAAAAAAAAAAAAAACGAAGGAAAGTGGACGGAAAAATTACTGACTAATTGGGACCTATTTAAATATATTTGCATTTCTTTATTTTACATTTTTACATTTTCTTACTTTTATTTCTTGCAATGAATCTTATTTTGTAATCTTATTTTCGAATTCTCCACAAATAGCAATGACCTACCTTTTTCATTGAATATTCAATTCTGGCCAGTTTAAACTTAAATATAATGTTCTTGTCATATGGTTGCAGGTTATTAAAGATGTAATATTTTGGAAAAGCTTCAAATGATAAACCATTTATATGTATGAAATAATTTAGAAAAGGTAGAATAAAGAAAAGTATCTTTCTCTTTATCTGTTATTAAGAATTTATAATTTACATTCTCATAAAACGAGTTAAAGACAAATGAGAAAATATGTTAACATCGAACAGTTTAAACGACTTGCATGAATCACCGCATATTTTATATTTATGCATACTGGCCTTTTTCCTGATATTGACCAGCAAAATTTAGCGTTCTTTCCCAGAAAATATAACTAAAGTCTATTCAACATACTCTGAATTGAGCAGGATTCTTTACCTGGATTTGTCGAGCCACCCTGGAAGATATGCGCGCGTTGGGAAATAAGTAGTCACCGTAATAGTAATATTGGCAATTTTATAGAATATATAAAATACATAATATGGTTTCTATATGATTAAATGTAACATTTATAACACAATAAACGATATATATATATATATATATATATATATATATATATATATATATATATATATATATATATATATATATATATATATATATATATATATATATTAAAAATTAAGTGATCAGTCAGTTACACTACCGTAGTTTCAAACTTTAGGCATCCTAATTATTCGCCTGATACCTACAGGTTGAAATCATGGTAGCGTAATTCGATGATCTGTTAATTTTAAATTCAAAAGCTTCGCACGTTAAATTCAATTTTATATTGACCACTTTTTAACACATCTATTTCCTGGTCTAATTTAACTCCTGAACAATAACCGTTTTATTATTATTATTATTATTATTATTATTATTATTATTATATATATATATATATATATATATATATATATATATATATATATATATATATATATTTCTTTTTCAAATTGTAATCCCGGTTATAAAATAAGTAAATATAAGTAAATAATAGAAAATAATAACATATTTCTTCTCGTAAATACTTAACATATAGCCGTGAAGTCTTAAGAAAGTACAAAACAAACAATAAATGTCACACTTCATCTAAACCAGCAGATTTACTGCCTTTTCCGGCAAATGAGTGTTGATGATTTATGATAGATCCAAACTGGAAATATTTTGTATTATACCCAAGTTTTAACATTTCCCTATGAATTCTAATTTTCACAAACGTGAAGGAATTAAAAATGACTCCATTCGGGTTACACACAAGGAAAGCATTTAAACATCTTATATCAAGATTTCGAAGCCAACTTATATTTTTTTGTGAAGGAATCATAGGTTATTTGCCTTCTGTCTCGAGCGCAGGTTGTCAGCAATATTTTAGGAACATGGAAGCATAATTAGGTAGTAGCACCCCATCTATCCAAGATTGTGTGTTGAACTTGGTCTAGAAGTAGCACGTTCTTTTCAACTGGCTATATAGATGTAGCATATAATCTTTAAGTAGGGGGAACAGTGGAACAACTCCGAAAGATTTGTAAAACTTATACAATCAAGGCAGATAGTAAGTCTACCATTTTAACTTGTTGGCTGGTTCAAAACAAAATGTGATAAAAATATCATCATTTATAATATAAGTTGCATATGTACTAAGTATATAAAGATGAAAAAATATTTTAAAATCAACGTAGGAAAATCACGAAAGTGAAAAGTCTGGCATGGCGGATCATATCTTGAGGAAGATGCGAAGACGTTATTCATTCTAGGTTAAATTCCATATCATTGACAGAATGCATCAGAGTAGAGAGATGATGCAGGATCATATATCGTCCGTCGTGCGAATGCGTGAATTGAGTTATAGTGGAATTCAATACAATGTAGGTTTTTGGTTCTGCAATGTAGTTTTGGGCAATTCTCCACCTCAAGGTGTATGATGGTATCACCTGGACAGCGGTATATTGAATATATTGATGAATAGCTTCTTCAAGGGTTGTTCTATGAATGAGAATTTTCCTTTTTGTTTGGATTTGTCATTTTTCTAAACGTATGTGTTTTGGCTTTTATTACACTAAAACAGATCTGTGCGAAGGAAAAAATATTTCTGAAAAGAATCGTTTATCACCAACGGAAAATAAAATGAAGACTGCTTTTATTGCTTGACTAATAACTGCAAGGTATGATTATGTTTCTTCGTTATTTCCTTTATAGAGGAAGGAACAAGTCAGGTCTCATAAAATCTTTCCTAACAAACTCTTAACAGTTAAATATTAGTGTTCCTCCCAACTAATGTATCGAGACTCCTTTCTATAAAGTTGTGTCATAATTCATGCTAAGAGCCTTACAATTTAACCAGTTCAGTTAGGCTTATTTGTTGCTTTGTTCGAACTAACGAGCAACGAATAATAAACAACATCAGTCTTGGTGATTTATAAGATTTTAAAATTTTTCCATATTAGAAACAATAACTGAGGGTTATATTAAGCTCTAATAAATGTTTAAAGGCATGAAACTATATGTATGTATATACTACTACACATAAAAAAGGACTGTGAAGATTTCGTGTATGAGATCTTATCATCAACGAAAATATTCTGCATGTGGTGTATAGATGGATCCTTGAAGGACTAACTTTGTTGTCTACAAGATGTATTGCGCCATGGTTGAAAAGATCTTGTTGTCAAATTCATGTAATTCGTTGAAATAGTAGAGGTCACCTTCGTAGAAAAAAAACTTTTATCTTTATAGTCAGCAGGAAATACTCAGCATCCATTCCAAACTTCTTGGCCGTGATAGGCTGGATATCCGAGTAATCGTAACAGACAAAGAACCAAATTGTTGCTACTGCAGGTAGGCTTGTTTCATTTTAACTGACTATCACTCTTGCGTATCAATCACACTGAGTTAGCTGTTTAAATTCCTTTCAACTCGTCGAGAGTTCTGTTGCTCCCACCATTTCTCGTGTGTGAGCCGTCAGTTAGTTTTCAATAAAGTCAACTCATCCATCATCTGACAAGGCTTTCACCGTGGTGGTGGTTTATTTATCAGCATGACTCCTTTACATTTATATGAAGTAGTCGTTGAGTATGCCTTTTTTCATTGCTTAGTTTACGATTGTTGTGTAATAATGTGGCCCCATTGCTGGATAACAATGAAATACTTTCTTTTTCTCTGCATAATGTGAATGGTAATATTGGTAACGGGAAAGAATGAGCATTCAATCATATTCTCAAGAGCATCTCACCAACAACTGGTAAGTTCTTTAAACATCAGATTATTGGTAAAATCAAAGAGGCTCTCTGTACCGGGAGGAGTTGTTGAATATTGCACTATCTATTGGTGTGAGAGAGCCTAACATAGAGTTTCAACTTCAGCTATAGGGTTACGAATAGAAATTTTGTGCTTCTGAGAATGTCTCATCAGCCTAACCCACTTTAAGTTAGAATAATGTTGTTTTTCTAACTTAGATTATGTGAAATCATTGACCAAATTTATTCTTTTAGTTTCTTTTATTTTCTGTGCTCTTTACCCATCATCTTTTACCTTTAGAAAATATAGATGTCAGAAAATATTATACAGTGCTAATTCGTTATCTTGATCTGTTCTTTCGAACACTTTTTCGACTTTTAACAAACTCTTCTTCATTATGTGGATGATTTTGATGGGTGAACCTATTAAGACAGTTTTTGAAACGTTACTCCATTCCATAAAAAAATATATATATATATATTAAATCAATTTGTGGTGTATATACTAATTGTAAATTGGAATTCCGACATAATGTGAAAACCTTTGAATAATGGAGCAGTATCAACAGCAAAAAATTAAAAAAAAGAATAATGATGTTCGAGATTTTAATCATTCTTGCTATTGTCATAGAAAATGGCATAAATTTTATAATGTCTAACTGCTGACAAATACAAAATCTGCAGATGTATGTTTTAATACGAATATAATAAATTAGTGGAAATTATATTCACGTGTATACTTCTGTTATGATTATATGAAATATATAAAGTGATGAAATGTATTATGACTTTCTGCTTCCTTGACATATTTTCTTCATGTGCCCGTATAACAGTATAAAAAGACAAAAAAAGATGCCATATTTTTATTTTGTGGTCTGGTGCCATGAAATTAAAAAAAAAGTAAATGTCGTTAATTAATGACGATTACGTGGTAGAGGTGTTTACTGAGTGAATGTTTTTCTATAATTTATTAATAGCGTTTACATCTTGGGAGTTTGATGATCAGGATGATACGATGAAATCATGTGCGGGTTCCTGAAGTCATTTCTGTACAATGCTGTGCAGTGTGGAAGAGTAAATTATGTTGCTGAACAATCAGATAGCCACATTGTAAGTTTATTACTATGAAAAGTATGGTGTGGTTTCAGTAATATTCAGATCGTGGCTACTCGACAAAGTACCTTTTGTATTATTGATCAGACTAAATGCTTCCTAGAAAAAACCTTACCCAATCAATCTACTGCCTTGTATTTCCACAGTAAGAACTTGCCCTATAGCGAAATTAATCGAAACATTATGTATACGTGCATGGAAACTTTTGTACAGAATACCTATCAACTTTTAAAATAGTAGATAGTAGGGGATAATGATTGGTATATTCTTCAAAATAAATATGCAAGCTGTCAATGAAAATAATGAAAGTGAAGACAGACGTCTAATTTCTGATACGATTCACCTCTATTAAATATGATAAAAATAAAGATAGAAAAAGAAAATCGTTAATATTCCCAAGGTTATCTTTTATTTCCTACTAAACAATTATCAGTCTTATTAAATTAGATTCCAATCAACCAATGAGGAACACGGAAATTCCATAAGCTATCAAATTAGTTTATCCAATAAAATAATCTCTTATTCCGCTTTACTCGGTCATGATTAAATCAATTTATCATTGTATGATGTTATTTTGAGAAGAAATATAATGATGTGGATTTGCTAAAATATTCCTATTTACGCAACCAATTATTCTGGGTTTGAAGGGAACAGATTTTGTGTTTTATTTTAATAAAATTTAATTGGTTTTCCCATAATCCGTTATACAGTCAATCCTATTAAATAACGGATCCTATATTTGGCTAATATTGCAAAGTCTAATAGATTTTGAACAATTTATAAAAAACAAAATGATGAGTGTGGCGAAAAGTGGGTTAAAGGTTCATCATCAGATAGAGGTCAAAGAAACTTTAAGAAAACTTCAGATTACTTTCGAAACACAAAATATAGGAGCAGAAGTTTTTCACCATAACTCATGAACAGCATTAATTTAAAAAGTCTTTAGATTTTAATGCATTACACAATTATATGAATCATTTCAAAATACGATACGTTTATTCTTTATTTTGTTCGAGAATTTTGTGCATATTCTTCGGTAATATTTAATACATACATACATACATACATACATACATACATACATACATACATATCTTCCTTGTAGAGTTAAAATCTGACATGTGTCCTAAATATATAAATAACCAGAAAAGAAACAACAGGTTCACTTGGGTTTTTAATAGAGATGCCCTCAATCGTATTCGATTTGGGGACTGATAATATAACAGAAATAATAAATAGAATATATGATAGCGACTAAGTGCCAGAAAAATAGAAATGGGATTTTTACAATGACACCACTTTCATAGGATCTGTAAAATGTATACACTGGACCAATCCTAAGAGAATTAGAAGACCTAGCATAATTTATTGTCCGTTGTCATAATATTTACATAAGATACATTCATGTCATTGTAATGATTGCAGACTAAGAAAGGAAACTTAAAGGCGTCTTACATAAGGCGGTAAAGGAAAGCAAAAGAACGGATTAAATCTTGGCTGTAAGTGATTGTAAGATCAACGAATCTCTGCTCCCATCAAAAGTGTAAGGCTAAAATGTAAGCTACGTATTGAGAACGTTAGTATATGGCAGGTACTGATATTGAATTATCTGGATAATTTGCTAACAGGCGACGGAATATATTGTAGAAAAATCCGTCACGCAGAAAAATATTGAGAGATGGAAAATGTATCCAGAAAAATATGGGAAAATGTTGAATTCCTATGTAATAACTAATCTCCTACAAAACAATGAGGGCTGAGCAATCTATTAAAGAAAAGATTTGAAGGAAGCAACAGTGAATGATGAATATAAGGAATAACATGGACAGACCATGTGAAAAATGAGGAAGTCTTAAGAGAACTATGAACAAAGGGAATATTTTACAATCAGAAGGAGACAGCTGAAAATTCCTGGACACATAATGAACAAATGGGTTCTACATAATTTAATGCACACAGGTTATAATGAACGGAGGCGAAGCAAAAGTAGACATGAGAATCTTACTTATTTGTGTGAATCTATGACGTAACAAGGGTAAATCTGGATTATAAAGAGCAATAAAAGACATGCAGAGAGAGAAGACAATTGCATTTGCTAATTCACTGTCTTATTTTCCTGATTCTTCATATAATCGATTTTTATTGCTTTTTTTTCTCTGATGATTCCGTTTCTCACTCCAACTGATTGTAGATGTTTCCAAAATACCGGGGTGCTTTTAATTTCCTTTCATTTGATCGTTCTAATTATTACCGCGTTAATAATATTTATCTTGTAAAGTAATTTTAGGCACCAGAATAATGTTAACCACAAATAATTCCTTCTATTTCCGCTATTACGTCAATATTAATCATAAAATTGAATGTGAATGAGGCAAATGAAGATCATTAAAATTCAAAAATTTAATAAATTAAATTAATAGAAGCAATTCCTATATTTGTATTTATTATGAAGACATTGTTAGTTATTTGTAAATAGCTTTATGTTTCTATCTTGTCTCATGTACAAGTAGACGTGTTTTTATACACGAACGTGGATTTTTAGTAGGTACGAAAATTTATAAGCCAAAATATATACCCAAAATACTAAACCCGAAAAACTTACAAAAATAAAATTGACTTTTGCACAAGGAAACAGTTGCATTTAAATGGTTTATTTAGTTTTGCTAAGTTTTCTCAATTTAACATATTTTGTAACGGTGATTACGCATCGAGGAAATATATTCAGTCATAAAACATACACTATTATTTATAGGATATGCGTAATTGAATCTGTTAAACGTCTATTTCATACGTTGATACTACGAAGTGATATTTTTGTTGCTAAAATTTGAAAAGTCAATGGAAAGTCACAGGCGAAAGTAGAAACAACGATTTGGGATAAAAAATAAAACTTGAAAAGAGAGATTATTTCTCTCTCATGTCAAATCACTTGCATACACAAACACACATTCATTGTTAATAATGTGAATATTAGTACCAGTATCTATGTGTAGATAGGGCGCCTCAGCTGGCAGCATGAAAATCTGATTGTCCTCCATGTATTTCTATTGTGCGCTCCGATATTAACGCCTTGGATTAATGTGAATGTTAGTATGTGTTTTTATTTTATTATAAAAAGGTATTTTAATGAAAGTTTATCATTGTTTAATAGTCACTTTATGCAGCAATGTTCGTATGAAAGATTAATATTCTTCTTACTTTTCATGTCAATGTAATCAAGATTAACTTAGACCAAAGTATAATACCTGATATCTTATCTTTCAGTGTTTCGTCTCAATTAAATATCAAAGCGGTTTTTATTTAAATTAATTAACTTATAAATATTTGTTACCGAGACTTTCAAAAGCCTAAATTGAAGGTGAGCAGTACCATCTATTAATTCGTAATAGTTTACACAAAGTTTGTCTTAATTTGTTCATAACCTACATTTTAACTCGCATAATCTCAACCAAATAGAATCTGCTTCGGTGGCATTAATTCAATATTTTTCATTTTCGTACTTAGCACATAAAAATGAAACTCTCTCAGTTCGATGTTTATTTGTCGATATTTTGTCTGTGGAAATGGAGATGTGCATGGAAGCTATATCGAATTTGTTTCCTCACGAATTTTTCAAATTCCATCGATTTTCTGATTGGAGTGATGTAATATTCCATACTTCTACGGAATTCCTGTTCTTATCCTTTTCGTTTCTAAGATCGTCCGAAACTTTTCAGGTGCTCCACTAACGATGACACAAATTTAATATGCATGTTTCTAACATTTCCCATTGGTATCCAAGTACAAAGATACTAATCTACCTTTCCATTTTCACATTTACTCTGCGATTTGTTGAAAGAGTGAAATCAATTATCTGGTACACGTTTCTATTTGTTTACAATGTCTCATCACTGAAGAAACTGTTAAATAAAACTAAATATTAAATGACAAAGTGTTTTGTGTGTTCAAATATTTTGATCAGATCCGGTTTTGTACAATAGTATTGGTTTGTATTCTGAAACTGTAGTTTACATTTTAGCTTCTCTTCTGTTTTAACAATATCGTCATTTCTTTTTGGTCCACTGCATAAAGTGATTCAGTTTCTCTTTAGTTTTTTTTTCTTCATAACTATGCTATGTTAATATACCTGCCTCTCTTTCAATTTGATTTTGAAAATAATTGAAGTGGCAAAGTATATTCGTATGTCTTCGAAGAAGCTTCTGGTCTGTTTATATATGCGGTCCCATTTGCTTTTGTCACAAAGATTTTCATTTCATCTGTCTACGCCGTTCATCATATGTTCTTGTAATTTTATGAAGCTAATCTGGGATTAGATTTCTTTAATATACGGTTGGAATTATTATTATTGAAAGATAGAAGATCTCAACTTTCGCATTAGCTATATGCAAGCGAAGCCTTAAAACTATCGACACATATATGGTTTTATATCTATATGCTAAACTTAGCTTGGTTTTGCAAAGGCCACGAAAGTGCAGCATCTAGACGGCATTTCTAAAGTAGACATTATAAGCGAGTCTGTATATTTGCGCATATTCTATAATGTATGTAAAAATGTGTAACCATACTTATATGTGTTTTAGTACACAGACTGTAAAACACTTATACATCTATATAATTTGTAAAATAAGTGAAGCAAAGCTCAGGTACATTAGGCAATTACTTATCTAAATCTGCGCGGTCTGTTTTGCTTATATTTTTGTGTGACATTCATCTATACAAAAGCTTATGAATATGGATCTTTGTACATGGATCCTTTTTCTCTTCATCCATTTATGATTACACTAGCATCATCTCTAGGTTATAAAAACAGTCCTTTTCCGGGGTTAGCTGTGCGTGAAACCATAGCGTCACGGACCATCGCGCTGACCTGTCAACCCTGATCATAAACGACCTTCTGCACATGCCTACCACACAACTATCATACGAGTTGAAAAAAGTGAGGATAAAAATTTTGCTTCAAAACGATCAGCGCGGATATTTGGAATGAGATAAATGGTGGTGTTATGGGTCGAAAGAAAGCAAAGCGGTAATTTCAAAGAGTTGCCTTTTTGCTGCAGGATTGATCGTCCGTTGGAGTGAGCCAGAAACCATAACGTGACAGCGATGATCGAAAATGATTTATTATTTCTCGACTCAGAATCTGTCGAACTTATATCAGGTTTCCTAAATATAATCTACAGAACCCGATGCAAAACTGCATGATTCTATCTATCTATCTATCTATCTATCTATCTATCTATCTATCTATCTATGGGTATGTGTGTGCACGTGCCACATTATCAGATACTTATTTTATAGTTAATTAATAATTGAAATCTGAATATTTATTTGATGACTGATCTATCTGCAAAGAGATGATGAATGATAGTCCGGTAGGTGCAAATGCAAACAAATGGCAACCTTTTTTAATGTCGAAGTCTCAAATTTATATCCAATTACGGGTTTAAAGATTCATAATAGGTCATAAAAAGAAATGTATATCAATGAAAGAAATTGCAAAAACGTTCGGCCCATTCCACCGAATTATGTAGGAGTCCGTAAAAGATCCTCTCTCAATAACAAAAGAAATATTATAAAATTAGCTTTCTCTCTCTCTCTCTCTCTCTCTATATATATATATATATATATATATATATATATATATATATATATATATATATATATATATATATATATATGTCTTTAAATATGACGGACAATTTTTATTTAATTTTTCCACCGTCCTTATATTTTTCCGCTTGTTGGGACTGACCGAGTACAAAAACTGTCCATATCGGCGATTGTCTCAAAAGCTTTTGGCCAATTCTTTAGTCATTTTCAATGTGGTTGGTTTTGGTGTAGTTATTTTGTTTTCATGTTTTGATTATGTGAGGTGTGTTATTTTGAATTATTGTAGCAGAATTAATTGCCAGGCAACATGTGTTCGCCATGGCTGGAATTCGAGTGGGCAACTCTCTATTTTCAAATGACTTTCAGCATTCACTTATCATTGTTACATAAGGTAAAGATGATGGTGGTGTAGAACAGTTTGATGTAACAGGCCTCTCTTATAACGAGGTTTTTTCGGAAATTTGATTTACAAAAGACTCTAATGTTATCGTCTTGTATCCTCCTTAAGGGCTTTTGTAGATCATGTGTTGGTAGATGACTTTTTATAGAGTTTTGCTCTGATAGGTGACGCATGAGGCGACTACTGAAGGAGGTGGTCCTATGTTTGACACGTAGACTAACTCTACACCTTTCTGACCATAGGTCAATTAGATCTCATTTAAATATTCATGGAGACCTACTGGACACTATTCGGAACATACTTGTCGACAACACTAATATAATAGCATCATGTACATGCAAAAAAGGCTAAAATAATGGAATCTTTATTAATAAAAACATAATAAAACAAACCAACACATAATAATATTAACTTTGACGTGGACATAATATCTTGACCGTGTTTTGAAAAAAAAAATATGAAAACATTTTATAAAACATACATACAACAAACTATTTCTTATATTTACAGTTAAAATATAATCCTTGAAAATGGCTAAATGTATAGCCGAAACAGTTCGGACAGTTTTTATATAATTTATCATCCGAAAAGAAAAAAATATTAGATCGCATGAGAAATTGTATAAAAAAACTTAAATAAAAGTACCTTTTGTCAGTCGTTTTCAACGAAATGTCCATGAAAGAAGGATTTCTGCCTAAATACATACACACACACACACACACACACACACACACACACACACACACACACACACATATATATATATATATATATATATATATGTATGTATGTGTGTGTGTGCGTGTGTGTATGTATGTATGATTAAACAGCAATTCTCTTCGAAACAAGATTTAAAATTATTAACATAAAATGTCTATGTAATTTATCCCTTACTTTTCCAAACTGCGAATTCCAGAAGACTGACTGTTGCAGATGCAAAAAACATGCAGCATCTCAAGCCGGTGTAAAAGATGTTCAGCAGAATGAAAAAAAAGGGAAGAAAAACAATATGATTTAAGTTGCTCATTTTTAAAGTGTTGTTAATATATAGATTATATGTGTGTGTGTGTGTTTGTTTGTTTCTATGTATGTGTGTGTGTGTGTGTGTGTGTAGTGAAGAAAAATAGTCCACAAAGGCTTCCTATAATATGTAGGCATAATACGCCAGTGAAAGAAATTGTGTAATATATATATATATATATATATATATATATATATATATATAATAATAATAATAATAATAATAATAATAATAATAATAATGATAGTAATATTGAAAAATAACAATAATACTTATTGTATGTATTTTAGTAAAGATCTAGTTTCGGAAAAAACTTAAACCAGGCATATTCTAAATTCTCCTAACATTACATAAACTTCCTAAATTAATCATAGACAAAACCAGCAACCTGTCAGTCGAGAACCACAAAGACACTCAAGATATTCAATATGATACAATCTCTTAAGACCCATCCGCTAGGTCGACCGATAATTTCGGGAATCGGAACTTTGACACAGCACATGTCAAGTTTCATTGACTACATCTGCAAACTTTTGCTACACACTATAACTAATTTCATAAAAGACAACCTACAAATGTTACAAAAAAAAAAGATTGAGTACCAACCGATTCACTCATTGTGACTCTGGATGTGACATCCCTATATTCCAACATTCTATACGAGGATAGAATACAAGCTTCTAAGATTTTTTTTACGTATCAGTGGCTTTCTGGAACATAACACAGAAAACATTCACGACATATGGATATACTCGTACATCTAAATAACAACCACATTTCCGCATCACAATACATTAAATATACAGATGGTCATTGCTACCTAAATTTTAACAGCTACCACCATAGTAACCTAAAATACGTATAATGTATATCAAGTATATAAAACGTATTAATGCAAAAACGTATGTGTTCTAACAATGGGGTTACAAAAATAGTATAGGAGAATTATCCAATTACTTTCCCAAGACAACCTATCTATGCCGATGAGGATGACCTTATTACACACGAAGAGAAAGATCTTCGACTTGCTTCTTCCCTGCTTAAGACGTTAGTCATGCATTAGCCGGCTCCAGGAAATATTTATGCATCATCATCAATCGTGGAAATCTACATTTGCGGTGGTATCACGCGATCCAGATTAAACATACTTGATGAGGAAAAACCTGCAGTCTTTCAAAGGTTTTTCATGCATATGGCAAGCTTAAAAAAACAAAGTATCGTCATAATCAGATATCAATACATGTAATAAAGTTAATGTCTACCAAGAAATTTGTTTTGTCATCTCGCTAGAATTGTTGCGAGACATGGACAAATTATAGCAGCGTGTGGAATGCGTCCATCAAAATGCTTGCATCATACATTGAAAATATCGTGGAAATCAAGGATATTCACTACCGTTAAGCTGCAATGAGTAAAGATTTCAAGCATTTAGTCGATGGTTCGAGAGTGGATACTGAAATTATCTAACTGCTGCGAGTTAATTTAATTTAATCGATGCAGTTAAGTGCGTATCGCCGGGTTGAGTTTTTATCTTTTGACCTTCTTGATAATACACGTGTTGTTCTCCAAGTATACAGATAAATGCTAAATTGCAATGGATTGCCCATGCATTTTATACTTTAAGGGACGCCACATGGCTTCTCGAAGAATCTAACTGCATGATAGAAATTGCTTGATTTTATCATGTTCTTATTTTTGTCTTTCTTCTCCAACTTCAGTCGCAATTATCCCTCAATTATTGACTTCCTTCATTGCGCTGTCATATGCTTTGATCCCACATTTGAATATATATTTATGCTTTTTACAGAAGAGAATTATTTCAAGTTAATATGAACTTGATACTTTTTCAGCAGATACTTAATGAAAGGCACTACATTTAATATTTATCGATGATAATTTATTACTTGTGCATTTCCTCCATTATTATGTTTCTTTTTCCATTCATCATGCCATTGAGAATGAGGGTTGTATGTTCCACAAGTATTATATATCATTAGTATTCTTACAAATTCTCACAGAAGAGGCGCTTGTCTCTCTGGAATGTCAACATAAACAATTGCGCCAATTTGTTGTCTTGTCCTTATTGCATCTTTGTTATTCAGCATTATCAGCATATGGCAGTGAAGAAGGACTCTCTTTTGATATCCGAGCTATAGGTATACACAGTATATATCTTGCCTTAATGTCAGCCATAATCTCATTAGGATAAACCTTAAAAACACGCACAACTAAGTCGGGTCTATTTTGAACTATTTCCGATGGGCCAGGATAGCTAGTTATTTCCGGACACTAAGAGTTAAGAATAAATCAGGTTTACTGGATTTGACAACAACTACTATTGCATCTTGGTAAGATAATTGCATATTTCTGGAGCTACCTGAAAACGAAGATGATTGAATCTCTGGAACGCTGGGATTGTCACTATTGGGATTTCTTGCTAAATAATCTATGAGGCCAGAGTATGAATCCATTCGAGACGAAGTTTAGGTGACGTAGGCATAAAGTATACAATATTGGAATACTTTTCTTCAACTGAAAATTATTTCTTATTTCAAAGCGATAACTATAATACTTTATGTTAACTTTATTGCTTACTTTTGTCTGTCCTTCTTGTACGTGCCCCATGCTTACGTGTCAACTCTGTTCGCCATTTGGAAAAACTAGTGGATAAACCATGGGATCCAGATGACAGGAGAAATAAGATATTCGCCATTCATACTGTCCTTGAGGATAAACAACCATGCCTCGATGAACTGAAGGTTCTTTATCCTCGACAACAAATATTGCTCATTGTTGGTAGCGTTGTCGTATTGTCTTGTATCTAGACATCAAAGAAAAATATATCGGAATTCGCCTTTGGTTATATATTCTTTCTGGATTCATATTTTGATACATTGCTGTATAAGGATTATTTTCCAGAACAGTAGAGATAATTTCAAATACTGACCACAAGCAATATTTTCAGGTACCTCACTGTGAGCTTTTAGTGCTTCAGAAGAGTTTTCACTATATTGTCATCTGGGTGTAAATTGCATGCATGATGGTAAACCTGACTTTGTAATAGGACGCAGAAATGACTCCGTCTTGTTGTTGGCGTGATATTCTTTGGTAATCTATTTTTTGTAATCATAGGGATTATTAGGAGTGAAAGAGAATAAGAAGACAATAACGACAATAAAAGAATAGTCTCCGCGAAGATGGAATTTTGCTATTGATGCTGCTCTTTTACGTTAGAAGGTTGTTAATGGCAGGAATGCAAGAAACCAGGAGAGATTTCCACAGGCGGGAAGTGTGAGGAAAGAAACTATTAAAATAAAACTTACAGTTTCATCTATTCCAAAAGAAAAGTCATGAACTCTAATTGCCAATCTAGCAATACGCTTAAAATCAAGCGGTCGGTACCAACGAAGTGAGTTCATTAGAACAACTGCTATGAAAATATTTATAGAAAACATTTTACTGATGTCGAGATGCCAGTTTAGGTCTGATAACATTACAAACACTTCTTTGTCAATCATCTCAAGATATACAGTAGGAACGCACACCAGACAGAAATATTTAATATCACAAAGGTATGGTAGATTTATAAATGTACAAAATGAGTTCTGACGAGTAAAATTATCTGGCACAACACAGTGAACAAACTTTCCTAGCAGCTGACTTAACAATCGATTTAGTATAATCATTCCACATAATGGCAGTGGCCATTGTGAGACCGAGAAGAGAAAATCGTAAAGTGCGTTGATGAAAATAAGAAACAGTTAAGGATAGAGCACCTCAAATTACACGATTTCTTAAGAAAACTTGGATTAAGTCAAATATTAAGTCAAATATTGGAGCAGATACACCACAGCCCTTGGGCATGTGAAGAAGACGAGCATTGCCAAACCCTGTCAAACGTATTATTAATGTCACAAACTGAGCCTCACTCAACATTCTTATCTAAATCATGAAAGACAAATCCAGTAATAACCGTTAACATATCGGCAGTTGACTCAGAGAAATGAAAGCAATATTGTGTGAAACGAGATGCTTAACCAATACCGCATGATTCAGAACCTCTAGCACTTTGCCAAACAGAAGTAAACGATTTATAGTGCGATAATTCGAGTTCTTAAAGAAAGGAATTCCTAAAGATGATTTGCAGCAAAATCAAGAAGCAGAAAGGCATTTTTATATACTTTCAAGAGAACAGGAGGCATTTGAAAAGCAATTTTCCTTAGGGCAATTTCAGGGACACCATCAAGTTTTGAATATCTAGTTGGGAGATGATAGCAGAAACCATGGATGGAGTTATCCAAACGGAGTGAATGACAATGCAGAATTGCATTCTCGAATGTAGATCTTAAAATCTGTTCCCTCATGATCATTAACGATAAACAATTTGGGTAGAAGGGATATTCAGCAACGATATGTTTCCATTTTAGTAGCAACTCAATCGTTCTCTTGTGAATCTAACTTCTCCACAGCCTTGGCAATTAACATTCATCTTACCAGCATTGTATCTTATAGGCTGATCTTCATTCAAAGCAAATGTTCTCTATTGAACTCTAGAGTTCTGAAGGTAGGCATGTCTTTCTTCCACATTCATAGTATTTCTTCATTCGTGTTTTCTGTTTCTCTTGTTCTAAAGATACTCCTTTCTTCCTCGTTTATATTATTTATCCACTCGTGATATCTGTTTCACGTGTTTTGCAGATAATCATGTCTGTCTTGCCTTTCTATAGCATTTCTATGTTCTTGCATTTTTTTCTCTATTAAGATTACGATTTGCTTTTCATCCTTCTGCCACCAAACGCTCACGTCGTTTCCTCTGTCGTTCACTCGTTGCTGTTATCAGTTTATTTATTTGTAGCTGGTCTTTCATTACCTTGTATTCACAATAACCTTATTGAATCCCCAATGTGAAAAGACAAATTATACGTTCAGACTACATTTACAATATGCTTTAAAATGCTTCCATATTTGCAATAGAAATCCATTGTAAATCGATCCCCCAAGATGGTATTTACAGAGTCACTTCCTCATTCTGTAACAGATTTGCAAAGAAAAGTTAAATAAGAATGGAAGAAACAATTTCAAAAGATCAGTTGTCGCTAATCGTTAGGTCAGTAAACATTTGACCTCTCACTAGAAAAAAAAAACAAAACAAAAAAAAAACTACCTTTATCTAAGATGAACCTTTCAATCCCTTTCTGTACCGAATTCACTTTTTATCTCTCTGCCACCCTCTCTCCCTTTTTACTTTACATTCTATGATCCTCTCTTTTTCTGTTTCCCTCTTGGCCGCTCAACACAGTCTGGTTTTAATAGTATTACTATCCGCAAATCATAAAAAAAATTAATTTTAATTTTCACTTAATATTTTTTTTTATTTTCCCCGTAATTTCTTTTGATCTATTCATTTTCAGCTTTATTTCATTTTTGTATAAATAGTATAGTTTAGGGGTTAACCCGGATACATATACACATATAACAAGTATCCTACAACTACGCATATTTTATGGCCATTTTTTTACAATTTCAGCGTGGTGTCTATGTAAGTCACTGGAGTTATTATAGCGTGATGTATACATAGGTCAATTGAGGATTAAGACAATAGACAAATAGAAAGCAATCCAGTCCAGACTCTATTGTTTGGGTTGAACCCGTGACATGAGGAAGAGTATATGATAACTCCATATTATATGTTTTCTCAAAGATACTGTAGCTCTGGATTACTACATAACAAGTTGGGTCTATGAAGGTTGAAGAAACATCAATGTGCATTTATGGATTAATTCGCCAATTTAACGGATTCATTTCGAAGTTTGATATTTGCCTACTATTTCACTGTATTTCGTAGTATTTTGTATTCATTCTCTTTAATTTAGATAACGTAGTTGATTTATTTGTGATGATTATTTGTAATCGCATGTTTTCCATCTAAAATTTTATTCGTAAATTTTTAATAAAAATTGTTAATTGTGCTAATGATTTTCGTTGAACATTATCAACTGTTTCACATTGTTCCTGCTTGAAATAGATGGACTCTTAAGAGATATCATTGAAATTTTATGGCGTTAAAATTTATCCCGATGGAACTGTTTGTTAGTGATTCTATTTGAAAAATGACATTTCACGTTTATAAAATCCATTTATTCTCCTCTTGTAATCAATTCCACCGTGGTCTTTAATTTGAATATAAACTTAGCATGGTCGGTAATTTCCGCTGTATAAAATCTGCAATAATTGTTTCAGAAGCATTTTGTCCAATCCATTCTAATTCTATCTTTCAATTTTGGTTATTCTTCTGCATATTTACCTGTCCTCATATAAATATATTTTTAATATGCATTTGATCGTGGTATTAGAATTTTCCTCTATCAAAGTTAAACATTTGATAGACCATCATTGCTTTCGTAGCATTTGTTGGCATATTCTATTCCGGAAACCTTCCTTTCACGATATTCAGTGAGTCCCTTGTGTATATAGGTAAACATAAAATTCTAAAATCTAGTATTATCTAATGTTCTAGTGTTATCCATTTCGCTATTCTATGGAAGGGTTACCTAAATACATCTTTATTTTCTCATTATAAGGCATGGGATTCTTAAAAAAACAAACAAACAAAAAAATAACTTTCAATCCATCTGCTTTTAATCAAGATAGATTGAAAATTGTTAAGCAATTTCCTGATATAGTATCGGACCGTTTCATTTGTTCCCGTCTTTTGAATTCTTTATTTGGTCTATTCATTTATTTAGTAAAATTTACTTTCTTTACTATTTTCTTTGTTGATCCTTTCGTTGTAGATACTTTTGTTGTTGATCCTTCACTAAAATTCTTTCATTTACTTGTTCTTTTACAGTGTTTTTATTTTTTCCAAGATTCTTCGTTAACGACACAGAATGTACAAGCGCTATTATCTTTCATTATTATTGAAATTGTTAATGTATGTACATTTTTGAGACTAGCTGACCAAATTTAGAAAAAAAATTCGACCTACAAAAATAGGTTTGCAATTAAACGTGTGAAAAGAAATGTTGATTCATGTTAAACTCTTGCTTATCGCTTCTTTCTCAATAAAGAAGAAGCCATTTTGGGAAAAATCTAGTCAGTGGGGAGGGATGTGTGGCTAACATTACAGTCTTCGTCGCAGAAAGTGAAATCAGAGAGCCGAATCTAAATTCTGAACTAGTCTGTTCACTTCGCACTTGAAGATGATCTTATACATTCCCTACTCCTCTCATCTCTAGTATGGATAAATAACGGGACACTACAGACTTGGAGGGCATCCAATCGAGGAAAAGAACATCCATGAACTTGAAAGCATGGTGAACATGCCTTATCATCATGAAACTGATTTTCTCTCGATGAAATAAGGTAATTATCAGGAATGTTAATGCATTGATTGTTGTTTGCCATCTCCCATGATCCCTTAAATGACATGCAACCACATTTCATGAATGGTGAACTTGTTTCCTTTATATAATCATTTGAACAGCACCAGAAATAAATTCCTATATCATTAGCTTGGGCAATGCAGATTACTGATTAATCACTTCCAATCGTCCACATGGCATGATTATTAGTTTTTATGCCACTTCAACCAAATTTTCTTCGGTTAGCATTTCTGTTGGTTTTCGTTAAGTATTTCTATAAGTAAATACCATTTAAAGTCAACTGTTTAGACAGTTTTCATTCATTTGTTTTGTTGTAGATCTTCTATTTTAATGTATATTGGTTTGGGTTTTCTATCTTGACACTTTCGTAATCTACAAGTATCTTTTTCTTTTTTAAACGATCCCATTTATTTTATAATTGCAGCAAATTTTAGACACATCTGTCATTGAGTAACAAAAATCTTTCGCCACATTCAACTCTAGATTGGCTATATAAATGAGTTTTACGATCCTTTCTCTAGTTTCAAATGACAATTCTTTTGTTGGAGTATTATTTCCTTTGAATTAGCTGTGCCTAAATGCATGTTGAGTTTATCGAAAACTATATTTTTTACTGTAGACTGATTTTCATATTTAGGATTCTGTTGGCACTTCTTTTAGGAAGGCAAATTTTATGATCATTTCATAATTTCCTTTATATAGCCTGGGAAAATTATATCTCTAATTTACATAATTAAATCCAATTTGTTTAAGGTATATTTTATGAAATTAAATTTTTATTAAATAAATAACTTACAACACAAAACATATGTTTTGTGTTGAAAATTATTTACTACTAAATAAAAAACCTAAAAGAATATCTGTTAAGTGTACTAATTATATAATTTTCGCCAGGGTTTGCAAGAATCACTTGATCACTTTGGAGATGTAGCTGGTATGTCCGTCCGATTATGTCTCACTCATGCTCAATGACATCCAAATCTTGAGAGTTCTATTATGACAGTTCCTTCGCTCGCACTTCTCGCTTGTGGACTTCTCTTCCAGCTTCATGCATCCAGTCAAATTTGATCTTCAAATGTTTAAATGCAATATCAGTCGTTATCTTCTATATTATTCATTCCTTTTCACTTATATGATGGTCGTTCAAAAAGTCTTAAGATTCAAACAGAAGGAGTTGTAGAAACAAGATAGTTATTCACAATTTTTCAATATCCCCCACCCACCCTCTTGACATTAATTCACTTGATCAAACGATGCTAAAACATTGCAATCCCATCAAGGAAGAAATCGGCGCCCTGTTCCACCAAATACTACTTTACAGCACATACGAACTCATCTTTGTTTCCGAATTGATGATTATACGAATACGATGTGAGTTTAGAAAACAGGAATTCAGATGGCGTTAGATCTGGTGAGTAGGTGAGATTGGGTAGAAATTCAGCATCCCAATTTGGCTGTTTTAGCTATTACAACGTGAGCAGTGTGAAAAGGTGAGTTATCTTGGAATAAGTGCACACTGTCCCTCTGTATTTCGACTTGATTGTCTTAATTCTGTTGCATATTACGGTCCATTAATAGTTTTTCCATTTTCCAGAAAGTTTATCATGATTACACCACCAGCTTGCTAACTGATGCTGCCTTCTTGAACTTCCTCGAGGGTGAAGAAACAGTGTTTCCTCTGATGGCTTTGAAGTTTTGATTCCGACTCGAAGTGGTTAACCCAGGTTTTATCTTGAAATCTGCAGTGGAAATTTTCAGGTTCAGCCTGGGAGAGAGTCAAATGTGTCATTGAAATGTCAACCCTGCTACTCATGTGACAGCATTCTTGGGACCAATCTTGCAGACAGCATGCTCATCCTCAAGATCTCAGTTTGTTTTCGGTATCACACTTTACAAGGCCTGGTAGCCACTCGAGTTAGGGTTATGTTAGGAGGCAATGTGTGCGGATAGGAGTGGAAGGAACCAGAGAATTTAATTCGTTCGAGCACTTTCCGTGGAAGTAGCGATAAGTCAGCGTGTGGCTTGACACATCCATCCAGTGGAAGAAAGGTTGGAGGGTGATGGACCGAGCCAGAACTAATGGCTATGAACTTCTGAACAGTAAGACGTCTGTTATCCAAAACCGTAAGGTGAATAGCATCAACTTAGAGAGTTTTTTGAGAGTTTTTTGACGACTTGACAAAAAGATAATATTCTGTGCTGTCACTGCCCTGCCTTAATTCCACAGCCAACTTCACAGTTACACAGAAAGGGGAGATCCCAGCAAATGCGTGTATCTTGTCGTAATGGATTTTCTTGGGTGTCATACCTTTCTTTTGCAAATACATTATGAATCCTCTGGGTTTCTGTATGTCAGTTTTTAGATTTGTCGCATCGCACACCTCTCATCTTTACATGATCTCACCTGCAAAGAAATTAAGACAAAATCATGAATGAGTTTTTCTAGTTTTATAAGAAGTGGTAGTGTATTGACACAACATATATGTTCACCTATAACTCTGGTTTATGATTGAGGATTAAAACTTTTTTAAAGACTCCCGTAGTTCTATTAACTTAATAATATTTTTCTCATAGACTTTTACACTCAGTAACTCATTTGCGTCTTAGTGGCTTTATTACCCTTCTTAAATGTGAAATGCTTATGTATATGTATATATATATATATATATATATATATATATATATATATATATATATATATTGTTATTGGGTCAGTTTAATTATTTAAACATATATTGTTAAATATTACAGACAATGATTGTCTATTATGTGTGATCATGAGCCGTTCTAATGTGTGTGTATTTACTTTAATTTCGGGGGAAAATGAAGAAAAAATATTGTCCAACATGTGAGTCGAAAGCTTAGACCAAGGACCACCTTAGTAAAAAATATACAAATATTTGTCTTTATATTCATCCGAAAAGAATACGAATATTAGAACGGCTCATGACCAGACATAATAGAAATCCATTGTATGTTATATTTAAAAATACACACACACATACATATATATATATATATATATATATATATATATATATATATATATATATGTTTAGTTTAAATGAATATAAGTTTAAATCTATATGATTAGTCTATGCATAGTTCCTATGATAGGAATTTTTGAAATATCATATCTACTGGCTTTGAGGTGATATATAATATATATTCACTCGGATGCACAATCGTTAATAGAAATCCATTGACATGTCCATTTTCAATGCAACATCACGAACAGATCAATAACGCTGACCAAAATGAAAACAGGAGAAAACTGCACTGAAAAGCAAAACATTCTAATGCTCTGTGGTGTCATCATTACACTGTCATGCGACAGTGAAAAGCATTTTTTCCTTTGAAATTCATTCAGATGCCAATCACTTTTATTTGTCATTCCTCTTGCTGTTCTCGTGAAAGATTGGAGATTCCATGAAGAACGATCCAATGTTTCCTCCTTTCAGAAAAGACAAAGATAGAAGCTGGCAATGTCAAATCCGGATTTGCCTTCCAGATGCAAAATTTGGAAGAAGATTGAATTGAAAAATCAAAACAACAATCAATTGCTATTTTATAATTTAATGTATTTTTTCTCCGTAAAAAGGTGATTTTCACTGTTTTTGACCTCTGTTCGATGAAAAATTAAGATGGCTTTTGAATCCAAAAGTGAATATACCCTCTAGATTAACGTACCAGGAGGAATCAATTGAATTCTCCAATTTTCAAAACAAAGTTTTCAGAGATACTAGGAATACCATTGATATTATTCAACTGATTTTGTCAGCAAAAAATAATAATGAACAAATGTAAAAAAAATACCTTTAGAAATAATCATCATTTTGTATCTCCAATTTCATGAGAGATTAAAATCACATTTTACTTTTCGTGTCCGGACAGATTCACTTTTTGATCACATTCACTGATCACGAGTTGCACTCATTTAGTGGATATTACTTTTTTGTTAGTGTCTTAATTATTTCCTTTACACGCCAGATGCTCAAGACTGAGCAAGGACAACATTTCCATTTGTAGATTAATAAAAAATTAAGTGTCATTAATTTCGTAAATTACCGTAAACAATATTGATATTCTCAGATGGAGATGTTGATAAATACGCAGGCTGATGACAATTTATAATCACAAATAGCGACATAATTGCGTAGAATAGGAGTAACGATATCTGATAAGAACACAGAAGGAAGACTTCATCAATGATTTTTAACATCTGTTTCTGAAAACATCAATGGTCATTTTCGAAATTGACAATGGATATAGCAACTGTTTCACAACAACCTTTTACCCATGTATTAAAAGTATAGAAATGTTAAAATTCGATGTAACCTAAGATGATTCGCTGTTAAATACTGAAGAGACACTAAAAATCACGTTGGAAGAATGGGAAGACACTTTTAGTGTCTTCTCATTCTACTAATGCGATAACAAAACCACCGAACAAAGGCGGATTAATAAGGAAAAAAATTTCCACCAACAATTTCAAACCCACACTTAATTCTTGGCATAAATAGATTCTACCAAATTCCTCATACAGTAAAATACATATCGAGCCTGTTACGCCTCTTGATTTTTCATTTTTTTCATTAGGTACAAAACATAAGCATCAACACGTAGAGAGAGGAAGAGTTAAAACATTTTTGAAAAGCTAAGCGAACCGTTTAAACTAAAAAGAAGCTTAAAAATGGTAAACAAAAAATTATTTTTCTAAGAAAAACACTGAAAATCTAATAGTAAGTAACAAAGATTTAATTCTTCTCTATAAATATTCATATATTATAAATAAATAATGCATTATTAAATATTAAAGCCTATTTTCCAATCTTTATTTTAATCTATACAATAAGATTTTGTACAGAATCTTTCTAACAAAAAATTTTGTTTATATATATATATATATATATATATATATATATATATATATATATAATATAAAGAAAGAACAGTAAGATATAAAATCCGGTGTTCTTATAGATATTTTTATTTTTACAAAATAGTGCTCAATGTAAATTTACAGAGCATTAATATTATAAATTAATTGATTTAAAATATGTTTTTTTTTCGCTACACAGTTCCAACCATGTTTCAAAAATAGAAGCTAAAAACTATATATTTAAAGTAATATTAATGGCACAGACTACAAAACTATCTAAGTTATTTCTCAGATTTAGTAAACTTTATGTATTAATTCAAGTTTAAGTATGTATATGAGGTTACATTTTTTTTTTTTAAATTTATGACTATGACGGCAAAAATGGTAACTTAATTTCACTGATTTAGTAAACTTTTATTTTATATATAAACCTAGTAATATAATGTTTCTCATGTAAGTACAAAGGACATGGGTCATTCAAAAGCTTACATCTTATGGCATTTCATATTAATTTTATTTTACTATAGGTGTTTTTTTTTTATTCTTTTTAGTGCGTGTAGTACTATTTAAAAGAAATTTAGGTTAGAATTCATTGTGCCATTTATATTACTTAAATAATATTTAAATATAATAGTTTAAAAATTGTAATTTACATATACTTTGATATGGAAAAATAATTTTACTTACTATGAGTAATTTTCCTTCTGTTATAAAGTAATATAGTCTATTAAAACTAAACAATGAAAATATTTTAAAATTTTAAAGTTGTAATTTTAAAATTGTAATTAAAATTGTAGTTAAATAAAATGAATTCTAGCCTGTTCTTTGTACATACATATGAAACTTTATTACTTAGGTTACATATATTTGAAATAAATAAATTAATTAATTAATAAATAACGTTTACTAAATCTGAGAAATGACTGAGCTAGTTTTGTAGTAAGTGCCATTAATATTACTTAAATAATATTTAAATTTAAAAGTTTAAATATTGTAATTTACATATACTTTGATATGGAAAAATAATTTTACTTACTATGAGTAATTTTCCTTCTGTTATAAAGTAATATAGTCTATTAAAACTAAACAATGAAAATATTTTAAAATTTTAAAGTTGTAATTTTGAAATTGTAATTAAACTCGCATTTTAGTAAGCTCTCGGTTTATTTATTAAAGAATATATGTATTTATTTTCGTCTACCAGACTGTTAAATGTCATTAATCACACTTTGCTTTGGCATCGATGCACTCTGTAGCCGAGAGATGAAAGCACGTCAGATCTAATGACAGTTTCCCTTAGGGCAACATAGGTTTGAACTTTGAATTATGCCGGAGAACGCATAGTTTGTCAAATAAGATGTCTTGAATATTACGTATATAAAAATATACTGTTTAATAAATAAAGTGAGCGTCTACGCAAATATGAGTATTCTCAGAAATAATTTGTATATATATATATATATATGTGTGTGTGTGACTTATGTTTTCCAGGGGTTACGGCAGAAATATGACTATGCTCTTTAATGATTTTCCTCATAGCAAATTCGCTCTGCTTATAAAGGTTTTGCATCTAGCTGCAATAAAATATGTTAATGTTTTGCGGTGTTGTATTTTTCTTACTGGCATCCTGTATTTTTTGTAAGAATAATTTTATTTGCTTATCAATGATGCAGTTGGGAAAATTATTGTTGACTAATGTTTATTTTATGTGTGTTTTAGTTCGATAAGAAATATTCTTTGGGAAGATGGATTTTGGCATGCTCTATTTACGAAGTTTGTTATCATTGCTATTTTATATCTGTCCCGTCATTGGCTATCATAATTTAGAAAACAAGTGTTCGTACTAGTGGGTTTTTTTATACAGGTATGTGGTGAATTCGCTGTAAGAATGGGATCTTGTTATATATCATGGGTTCATAAAAGTAAAAAAGAGAGATCGAATTTTAGTGTTCAAGTTTTTCGAAAGTTGAAAACCTTTTATATAAAGAAAAAGGTTCGTTAAAGTCTGATTAAAAAAGAAAATGTTGTGGCTGTTGAGATTCGGTGATTTCATTTTTATTTTTTTTTATCAAAACGAAAATGTCATCCACTTACCTAGTGTAGATTTTAGCTTTAAGGAAAATTCTAGTCGATAACAAAAAAATTATTTAGCGGTCACATAGTCGGACACAACATATTAGTAGGGAGGCATTCATTATTAAATACGATTCTCCCCGATCAATTGTTAAAATTGAATTTAGCATTGGAATCACCAATCGAGGGCGTCGTCCAGTGGTTTGGTTCAACTTTTTCTAAAATTTGAAAAATAAAGTGAAACCCTTAAGGTCAACCGTCTGCGCATAACCAGTGGGTGACCGCCAAAAAATTGTTGTTCTTTTTCGTTGATAGATCCTTCGCTGTACGTTTGTTTTTACACATATATCGTCAAAACTACTATGTAGAAACTGCACATAGAAGACAGACGTGGACGAAACGCCTTCAGGTTCCATCCAACACGAAAATCTTTGATAATGGCTATAGAACTACAAGAAAACAGTACAAAGAAAAGTGTGACGGAACACTTATAACTAAGGAGGTTGATATTCCTATATTTACCTCGGTGCGTTAGTGCTTTTAACGGAAAAATATTTGAATGCTGGAAAAACTTAAGAGAAGTTTAATCAAATCTTCCTTGTCTGTCGTTTTTAATGAAAAAAAAATTATTTAGCGGTCACATTGAAAGGCATTCATTATTAAATACGATTCTCCCCCGATCAATGTTACACAATTTAGCATTGGAGAGGGCGTGTTAAAACTTTTCTAAATTTGAAGTGAAACCCGGGTCAACCGTCTGCGCATAACACGTGACCGCCAAAATATATATCCTATATATATATATATATATATATATATATATATATATATATATATATATTTGAATAAAACTATATATATATGCTTGAAAGAAAGGGTACACCCAAAATATATATATAAATATAATATAAATATATATATATATATATATATATTATATATATAAATATATATATATGTATAATTATTTATATATTATATGCGCGGTACTTATGGTTTTATCATTCTCCCACCACCGTTACTAATCATTTCTACCAATTTGCAATTTCTTCCAATTTACAATAACTATTAGCTAAAACCTAAATAGCATTGTCTCCAATCCTTTGAAACATTACTATCACATCATATCATATAAACCCGTTATTAAATTAAACATCACCATATAAATTAAACAATAACGATTACAAATTTTTACCTGTTACATATACACAGTCACCAAAACAAACAAATAACCAGCTTTAAATATAACAAATAAACCCCCATTTTTTTCAAAATTTTTTTCAAAACAAATAACCAGCTTTAAATATAACAAATAAACCCCCATTTTTTTAAAAATTTAAAAATAAAAATAAAAAATAATAATTTTTACCTATCATAATTTTACACAAAACCCCACCACACATATATACATACATGCGAGAAAATATTTTTCAACGGAAAAAAAAAAAAAAAAAAATTCATAATATGACATGGATACATTCACGAGACATTAACGAGACATTTCCGCCACACTTCCAATGTGTAAATTTCAACATTTCAACATACAAATGCGTATGTATAGACATAACACCACCCGTATACATACATGTGTCATAGCCGAAACTGTCTACATATGTTTATATATATGTATGAGTCCCGACGGACGACCAAGTATGTATATGTGTCTGCATACATCGATGTTTGCGTTAGTACGATGAATGACAAAACGATGAAATTTCCCCCACCACTTCCACAATAACACCAATACACGCAATCTACATAAACCCAAAATTTTTTAAAACATTAATCAGTTTGTCTGACGATCGCTAAAGCGTGAAACCCAGGGTCACAAACTCACATCTATCCAACCAAATATGTATATTCATTTTTATTTAAGAATATATAGAATTTATGGATAATAAATTACAGTTTATTTTAAATTTAGGAAACACATTCAGTATTGAAATTGTGGGTTGTATGACCTGTCCGCTCATTGTGATTGTCTGGGATCTCATTGTTAATAATCTCATCAATCTTTACTATTTTTAATCCGTACTATTCTTAATATCCGAAGCATTCTTTTATTGTCGACTATTTCATTTTATATAAGAGCATTTCTCATTCATTTAAGAATTTATTTAGTGTTCATAAACTTTTTCTTTGTCAACAATTTTACATTAACTTCAATGTATCTTATATCCGACATTGGTTGACAGGATTTTGCATCTATCATGGCGTATAAATATCTTCGTGCTGTGTCCCTTCAGAACGTAGACGATCCTGTACATCTTACTGTCCCCGGTAACTCTTAATAAGTATTTGTTATTTACTCATGGTCATCAAGTATATTACGCACTGCTTTCCTACGTCCCTCTTCCCCTCAATCTGTCCTGTGAGTATTAGATTTTCCAAACATTCCTTCCTCATTACTTGCCCCAGAAATTTCAACGACCTCTTTCTGATATTAATTAAAAGTCTCCTTTTTATTTCCATTTTTTCCAAAACCTACTCCTTTTTCACATGGTATTTTCAGAATCTTTCTGTAAAACCACATTTCTATTGCTTCATGTCTCTTCTTCATCTTTGAGAAGATTGAACAGTATTCGCTGCCATATAGGAGGACAAATATTACACAATAGTCCAATACTCTTTTCTTTTGGAATGCATCTTTGGCCAACCCAATACGTCTTCAGTTGTCAGTGTCACAATTTCCGTCTTCTGTTAGATTGCTTCTCAAATATACATGTTCGATTTTAGTATCCCCGATTTGTAATTTGCATTTTGTGTTCATCCTCTTGCTGATACCCATGCATTCTGTCTTATTGTAGTTTTGTTATGGGAACTTACCCATAATAATAATGGACTATTCCTGACATTATAAATACTGCGCTTCTCAAGAGGTATCAGCATGTAAGAGGAGAAGAGATAATTGAGAGCATATTGTAAGGACATTGGAATAGTGATACTTGTTGAGACAACATAGTTCACTCTAACCAAATCTGATAGTCACTAATAATACTTCTACTTCTGTGTATTATATTTCTGTTGTAATATATCTTTGTATTCCATACCTGTGTTCGTGTTATTCTTTCATTGGTTCTAACCTTGGACCATCACCATAACAAGTTTATAATTAGTCCTTTCCCTTCGCTTTCTTTGACTACCTTCTGTAGGAATTTTGTAGTTTCCTTTCCGTATCTACTATCAACACTTATGTTGTTAACATTGTAGCTGCCAGCAATAGATCATGGTAGGACTTCTAATTCTTTCAGAATTGCCTCGCTGTGTAGGTTGAATAAATACGATTGGTAAAAATACTATAGTTTCATGTATTTCCATTCTTAATTTTTGTGTGCAATTTATTTTCATTATTGCTTTCTCTACTAGTAATATCTATCACATTTTCTCTTGTAAATTGTTAGATCGTTCTAGGTTTCATATACATCAATTTCACATGCAACTATTGTTTGTCTAAATTAACAGTAATTTTCATCCTTACTCTCATTACTCGACTTCTTATTTATATACTATGCATAGCTATTTTTTTATTATGTTGCGCCAATCTATAGGGTCAGATGTAGAATGTTTCTAAAGAATTAATTCACATGACGTAATTTTTAATTGTTGATTTAAAAAATGATTGTCTATAGAGGATAGTTTAGATATTTCTGAACCTATTGAACGGCATGCCTCCATATTAAAGTTTCCATATTCTGACGAGGTTATTCAAAAACAAGACATTAGCTCTTAGGTTAACATTATGGCTTTGTAGCATTTTACGATGTTGGACAAAAGCATCCCTAGCGTAAGTTAAGGTAAACATGATTCGAGCGCTGCTGTCAAAGTCGGCAGAAATTTGCAAAAAATAAGGAAATTGACGATTATTCATTATTATTTAATCAGTTATTGTTTATATTATAATATTTATTAATGATTATTTATTCATTTATTTATCGACGTAACATAGTTGTATATTTTATATTAAGTTATACATATTTTGCATTTGTTTATTCTTCATATTGACATGAATTGCATATAATAAATGTAACTTAAATATTTTATTATAAAATTTAAATAATTTATATGTACAAATCTGTTTACAGATTTAACACAAGTGAATGATTCATATTTGTTTACTCATCTTTTAAGAATTTAAAAGTTTATTTTATATCAGATATAAAAAGATGTTATTTTCTTTTTTGGTACGGAGGAATTTCTAAGTTTTGCACGTCTATTTTCTATAGTTTATTATCATTGATTACTTTTAACATTTATACCACTTTCATGATTATGATAATAATAACAACAATAAATTAATAGCATGAGGACGTAGAAACACGATTATTATAATATTACATTACTTTATTACGAATATTACTACATTATATTAATATATTATATTAACTTATTTGCTAAATTACATATACATTCATATACATACTATTTTATTTATACATTGGTGTAAATGAATGTCTTTCATTACTTGACTTTCATAATGACGTTTTTATGGTGGACGAGGTATTTCAGAATATATACATGAAGCCATTTTCATTCGTAGCAAAAAGTAAACAATGTTAAGATAAACTTGCATTGTTTACTTTTAGCTTTCGTTCTGCATAAGCGATTGTTTTCTATTAATCAACATTTCAACATTTATAACAACACCATTACAATTGGACTTACACTACCAGTCAAAAGCATTTGGCGATCCTCAATTTTTTTATTTTTCATCCTTAAAGTGCTATTTCAATGAAACAAGTTAAGCACTACAATAGTTTTATTTATCATACTAAATACATGTCTTCCTGAGTTACATTAAATAAAAATTAAAGAAAAAATACACAAAAAAAACTTCTCAAACTTTTGATTCCTCAAAATGTCCCCCTTTTGACCGCTATCGCTGCTTCACAGATTCTCGGTATTCTTTCCACGAATGACTGGATTTAGACTGAAGATAGTTCTGCCTTGCGTTCCTGAAGAGATGCCAGAGATGAGCCACACTTGTGGGTTGTTTAGCTCTGACTTTTCGGTCAAGTTCATCTCAGACAAGCTCAATGGGATTTAAGTCCGCTTATTGCGCCAGCCAAGACATCAACTGAAAGACGTGCTGTTCCTCTTTGCCTATAATGTAATTCTAGCAGAGTTTACTAGTATGCTTTGGGTCATTATCTAGCATGGGTACAAATCCTTGACCCACAAGCCGCGTTCCATATGGGATTGCGTGATGCTGCAGTATGATCTGATAGCCGGTCTGATTCAATTTGCCCTTCACCTGGTGCAAATCCTCGACTTTGCAATTATCATATTCCCACTACACACACAAACACCATAACAGAGCCTCCTCCATACTTTTAGGTTGGTGTGATACAGGGTGTTTGCAGCTCTTTCACCAACGATTCGCCGCACATAGATTTTCCTATTTGACCCAAAGATTTCGAACTTTGATTCGTCAGTCCAAAGAAATTTATTCCACTGCATTATTGTCCAGTCTTTGTGCGCCTATTGCCACTGGATCTTTTTACCTTGTTTTGATTCTCCAACAGTGGATTCTTGTCAGCAATTCTGCCATATTGGCCACCTTCACAGAGTCTTCTCCTTACAGTAGATGTTGACAAATTTTTTTTCACGACATTGGTTCAGTTGTCCAGTGATGTTTGAAGTAGTCAGCCTTCTGTCACGCAAGCTGGTGATTCTGATGAAACTGTCGTCTGCTCTTGATGTTGCTTTTGGTCTACCACCCTTATTTTGATTTGTCCTGTTTTCAGATGTCTCCTAACATTAGAATCCACTGTATTATCGGAATTTTTTATTTTTATTTAAATTTCTCTGCTTGAATATCCTTCCCCGTTTTTTTTTTAAAGAAATGTCTCTTGTCTTTGTTCAAGTGTAAGTTCACGTGTTTTGGACATTTTGTTCAGAAAAAAAAATGACCCGGACACATTTATTGTACAAATAGCAGGAATACGCCACGTGAGTAAAATTAGGATGAAGGTGGGGGAGCACGTACCTCTACTGTTTTTCCTTCTTGCTCTTCCTCCTCCTTGGTCCTCTTTAAAGGTGAACAGCGAGGCGGAAGCATTTCCTCCACCTTCACGTTCGATTCGGGTCTTTGCTTCTTTTCGGTTTGTGGTTTTTGCTGTTGTTGCTGTTGCTTCTGTGGCTTTTTTTTTGTTGCTTCTGTTGCTGTTACTGTCTTTAGTGTTGATTCTCTTTGTGTTTTCTGTTATTGCTGCTGCTGCAATGTTTTTGCCTGTACCTCCTTGAGCCGCTCGTACCGCAATCCTTGTCCTTTGGGTGCTCATCTACTCCGTTTGACTTCGCCGTTAAGACTCTACTGGCCAGCTGGTTAGACTTGTGCTCAATAGCCAGGAGAATGTCACACATTGCGTTTGACCTACTCGCTAACACTTTATAATGGCCTCTTCCACAGTGTCCCCGTTGACCCCAATCAATTGGCGACTCTTTACGTCAGATGTTAGCAGGGAGATTGTTCGTGTATTCACGGCGTTCAGAGCCACAGGAATAGTGAGGAACTTGTTTCCTTTGAAAATTTCCTCATGTTTTGTCTATTGTTCGGCTCATTTTTTTTCTTCGGCCTGTTCTCGGCCCAGGTCATTTTCTTTACTTAGCCGGCCACCGATGGTGATTCGTCAGAGTCACTCATTGACAGCACAACTTTAATGCTTCAATGTAATTTTCTTTTCTTTTACCTTTCCTTCTTTTTTTTTAAACAACTCCCAATACAACAAAAAACTAAAGAAAAACGGGCCAAAAAAAAAACAAAATTCAACAAAACTTGGCTATGACAAAAAGAAGTCACACGTAAAAAACACAAAAAAGAAAACAAATTAATATTTAATATTCTTTCTTGTTAGTAACTCATTTTTTGTGACTTTATCACCTTGCTTGATGTGAAATGATTAAAAACTCAAATTCATTATTTACAATATTAAATATTTTCACAGAATTATTTGAAGTATTTAGAATTAATTCCACTTTCTGAATATTTATAATAGAAAATATATTTGGGAAATTTTTCGAAGGATTTACTGATATGAAAGTTATATTAATAGTGGAGTGAGTACATAAAAAGTCTGCATTTTGTCAAAATGTTTCCAAAGAACATATATAAAAAGAAATGGGAGTTATGTAAATTTGAGTATGTGTGTGATAGAAGCATATAAAATGGCGAAGAAGATGAGAATTATTGGCAAGAAAATAGATCAAGGCAAGATGAAATATCAAGGCAAGAGATAGAAAGATCCAAGCCTTGTGGACTTTGATAGAATGATATGGATTCTTAGTTTCCACATATGTTTTTCATTCGCAAGTTCTCAAAAATGTGTATAATTTACCTTGCCTAATCTCTGTAGCACGTTTATTTCAACAAGCAATTTGTTTATTTGTTATTTGTTACTGAGAGTGAAAAGAAATGGAAAGATTTTAATGAGGAGAAAGGAAAATAAACGAATCAGATTCAGGAAGACATACGATGGCGATCGGTGTTTCATTTAAATCTTTGAAAATTGTAGGAGGCAGGACTCTTTGAAGATTGTAGGTGGTAAAGAAATCAAAATAATTCCGCAGGCGAGAAGTTCGAGAAAATAAACTTTTAGAATAGAACATACTCTAACTTTTAGCAAGTTCAACAATAACACGGTGATACCTAGTTACCAATCTAGTATTAAGCTAAAATTCTTGCAGTTGAGGCACCAAGTAGGAAATCACATGAGAACAATTGCCATGGAAGTATTTATAGAAGAGATCAAGGAAAGTCATATCAAGATGGTGAGAAAGTAACTGATGTCGAGATGCCAGTTCAGGTCTGATAACATTACATTATGTGCAACATGGATTCTGAGGTGAGACATTGCCTGGTATGGTACAGTGAACCAACTTTCTTAGCAGTAGACCGAGCAATTAATTCAATATAATCACTCCAACTCATGGCAGTGGAACGTGAGTACAAGAATACGTAGTGTTCATCCTGTGGAGATTAGCATTAGCCATGCTGATGGAAGGTAGAAAAGGTCCTCTATGGTGATTAATTGATAGCAGCTTTTTTTTGGAGGAGTTAGAATTTACAGGCCATTCCTTGCCCCATTGATTGGAGGCCATTTTCAAGATCCTCAGCTATTTTTATGTTGTCGGACTTGTCTGATTTGTTCATGAGACAGGATAGAAATATTTGTGTCATCAGCATAAATAGGTAGTTGGGAACTGATGTCATCGGGAAGGTGGTTGAGAAACAACGTAGGTCCAAGTGTAGAGCCCTTACATTAATGTCAACTGATCTTAGAAGCGTGTCCATTCAAAACGAAGAATGTGCTTTTTTTCCTTTTTGATCCATATTTACTCCCTTCCATGTTATTCCTCAAATTTGGAAGCATTATTCTTTTTTTTAAGATTCTATTCTGTTTACATCGTATTAGTAATACCTTTCTAGCCTACTAATTTCAGAGCATGGTTGCTTTATCTATTTTAGATAATTGTCTTAGTGTAAATCTAATTTCTTTTGTAAACCCCTGTATAATATTAAGATATTAATAATATGTGTATATTAACATTATTTTAAACCTTTTGTAGATGTTTTCGAGAATTCATAAGCAGTCATTTCATAGATATTCAAGTCTGGCTTGATATGCTAAGTTGTTCTTTTGATTCATGTATAAATTCTCCTTTAATAATTTATCCGCCGCGTATGTTGATTCAAATGTGTCGTAAAGGGGATTTCAATAAGTGGAAGTAGTACTCAGACTCAGATGGGTGAGTACCGTAATGCGGTGGTTAGCACTCTAGTAGCAAATATATTGTTCTCGTTAGCGAATATTCCTTTTGCTTTCATTAGCTGACTTGATTTTTACGGCTTATCAACCTTTTAGGGGTTATTTAAAACCAAAATATGATTCATAACTTTCCTAAGGCGAATTGCGCTTAAGAAAATGTGATAAACCCGAGAAGAATTCAAATTCCGCTCAAATTTCTGTACTCTGACAAGGTTCAGATATCAATTATAGTGTTTTACTTTTTACTCTGTTGTTTGCTCGAACAACGCTATCCAATATTTAACAATTATTATTATTTGTTGAGATAAAATCTGATCCTAGTCTCAAAGATATGATAATTCAGGCTGAAAAAATGGAAATCGCAAGTCAATCTCTACAAACTTCAATTCGGCAAAGATGCATGTGAAATCCATGTGGATATCAGGACAGTAAACTTTGTTAAAGACATAATACAATAGAAATCGAAGTAAATAAGTCGTACATAGAAACAGCAATTTATCTTTCCAATAATAAATTAATTCTTTTCTAATAATCTAGTCACAAGAGAAATCAATATTTTCATAACTGTAGAAGCTGTGATGATTGCAATTCAATGTTTGACCTAATGATATCCTCTCAGAAACTGATTTTATTAAAAAAAAGATGTTAAAACATTATTATTCGTAATGAACATTATACCAAAGATGTTAGATGTAACAGTTGCAAACAAGGCATGGACGTCTTCAAAATGGGGGTTATTAACGAAGTCATCGAAATAAATATAAAATCTTAGAGACAAGAATTCTTACATTTGAAATTGTGAATGATAAGCGTACTCATTTAAAGCCTCGTTATGTTCTCTTGTATGGATTAGGAAAACTATACATTAAACCAAGATAATATTTGAGAGAATTCAAAATGCTTTTATCTTGCAATAAGCAAAAATACGAGTGTGTTCATGTTGTCACTTGAACTTCTGTGGTTATCAATAGAACTATTTAATATGAGTAAACATGTAAGCATAATCCTTCGTTGTATTTATTTTATCAATGCATATTCATTATATCTAAATGTTCTCTTCAGAACATAATACGTTATTAGATAACGTTATCGACCCGCAATGGAATAGTGCGTCCATCGAGAGAGTAAATCTTGTAAAAATCAATGGCCACTCAGGAGTGGTTTATGATTTCATTACCTCCTCGTGACAAAACATTTGCTTTAATGTAAGTCGAATAAATAAAAATATCGATGAAAGTTCTGGGTGTCACATGAAGGCGAAAGATGAAAAGCGGAAATAAAATAAGATAGGGAACGGAACGTTTGATTCTGTTTATGAACGAATGAAGATGGCATCTCTCACCTTAATCCAAGTTCCTCATGGGTCAGCTTTTTGCCACAAGCGAAAATAAACAGTACTTCAAGCTAGAGTCCATATCATTCTATCAAAGTCCACAAGGCTTGGATCTTTCTATCTCTTGCCTTGACATTTCATCTTGCCTTGATCTATTTTCTTGCCAATAATTCTCATCTTCTTCGCCATTTTATATGCTTCTATCACACACATACTCAAATTTACATAACTCCCATTTCTTTTTATATATGTTCTTTGGAAACATTTTGACAAAATGCAGACTTTTTATGTACTCACTCCACTATTAATATAACTTTCATATCAGTAAATCCTTCGAAAAATTTCCCAAATATATTTTCTATTATAAATATTCAGAAAGTGGAATTAATTCTAAATACTTCAAATAACTCTGTGAAAGTATTTAATATCGTAAATAATGAATTTGAGCACAATATATGTAAGTTTTTAATCATTTCACATCAAGCAAGGTGATAAAGTCACAAAGATAAAATGAGTTACTAACAGAGAAAGAATATTAACGAGAAGTGACAAGAAAAGAACAGAATTCAAGCAAAAAATTCAAATCACAAGAGCAGAGCTCGTTTCCAAAGGAAAACGACAGATAAAAAAAGAAGAAAATTACAAAAAAAAAAAAAAATGAAAAGATATGATCTCGCGTCTAACACGAAAACCACAGATAAAAAAAAACTGTACAAAAAATAAAAATTGCTTTGTATTTAGAACAACTTATTTTATTAGTTTTAATTTATGGGACATGACTCATTTAGGGTAGTAGTTTTCGTGTTAGAAACGAGATTTGATACTTTTACTTTTTTGTTGTTCTACTTTCGGCATTGATCCTTCTTTGGAATTAATGCTGCGGACGTTAGAGTTTATATATTATTTTCGTTCTTATTACATTCGGATATATATATATATATATATATATATATATATATATATATATATATATATATATATATATATATATAAAGTTTCAAATTAAAAATTATAATGTTTTATTTTATGAAAGTATTTATTTATTTATATATATTTTGATATTTCAAATTGTCCACAATTTTTCATCAGAAATAACTGTTTGTTACAAATAAATTAAAATTACTGTTTGTTAGCAAGTAGCGTCCTTCGTGAGACGCGGACGTCACGTGATATGGAACGTCACTGTTCGGATATTCCTAACTTAAATCTAACTGTCATAAATATTTAAAAAAAAATTTTTTTACTATATCTAAAAAACATTGCTTAACTATTGAAATATTTATAAAGATTTAAAACACCTAAGTCCCTATTCAACCCTAGTTTATGTGTATTTAATTATAAAATCCAATATGTTTCTTTTTTTCTGCGTGTGAATGTGGAAGTAAAATCGAATCTATTAATAAACATTTGCAGTTTTCTAATGTGTGTCCTGATTGATTGTAGTGTTTATCTATGGGGAATAAGGGTTGTTTTGACGTATTGTTTGTTTATGGTTATTAAAACGAAATCTAAAATTGTTTCCAGACTCACCAATATATCCACTATTAGGACATAAGTTGCAGAATAAATAATAGATTACGTTATGGGTATCGCAGGTGAGGTTAGGTGGCTGTATCCTGATATTGGTGTTGGGTACGGAAATGTATTAGCTATTATTAAATGTTTGCAAACTAAGCAACGGGGTTTGTTACATTTGTAATTTCCTGTTTGGTTTCTATTGTTTAGATATTTGGTAGAGGTGAGGATAGCTGATAGGTTAGGTGATTGTTTCATTGCATTTATGGGTGGTTTATCGAAAATGTCTTTGATCTTGTTGTCTAATTGGAGGTTCTTGTAATCATTTTTTAAATTGTGAATAAGTGTGTGAGAATATTGATTGTGGTTAAAAACCATGGGAATCCGATTGTTGTTTTTATTTTTCTTGTATGAGAGAAGTGTGTTACGATTTATCAGGATAGTTTTTATTTAGTGCTTCTTTTATTATTTTTATTGGGTATTTGCATTTTAGGAATTGTTTTGTTAAGTTATTAATGTTGTATAGAAAATCTAAATGGTCTGAGCATATGCGTTTGATTCTTAGAAATGAGCTGTATACAATAGATTTTTTTAATTTAGAGGGATGACAGCTGTTAAAGTGTAGGAATTTATGTTGGTTTGTGGGTTTGTTGTATAGACTGGTAGAAAGTGTATGTTTGTTTAATTTTATCATAACGTCTAAGAAATGGATGGATGTGTATGAGTGCTCCATGGTAAATTTAATTGTATCGGGGAAATTGTTGCAGAAAGTGAAAAAGGTTTTTAATTTTTCTGATCCATGAGTCCATAGTAAGAAAATGTCATCAATATATCTAAAGTAATGTGATGGTTTATATTCTAAATTGTCTAGTATCTTCTTTTCTAGAATGTGCATAAAGATATTAGCATAACTAGGTGCCATTTTTGTGCCCATTGCTGTGCCACTAATCTGTAAATAGTGTTTGTTGTTGAATTTAAAATTATTATGTGTTAAGATGAAATTTAATTGGCATATATCTGTAATTTGGTAGTTAGGTAATTTTTTGTTACATGTGGAATGTTCGTGTAAAGGGACGAAACATCCATCGTTACTAGGATTGTATCATGGTGGACTAAGTTAATGTTTTGTAATTTGTTGAGAAAGTCAGTAGTGTCTCTAATATAACTGGGTATGTCAGGCAATAAAGGTTTTAGGATATTGTCTGTGTACCCAGATATAAGTTCTGTGAGGGTACCAATGCCTGATATTATGGGTCTACCAGGTGGCATGATTTTAAGGGTTTTGAAATTTCATAGATGTTCTCTTCATTATTTGATTGTGTAATTTGATGTGGGTCGGATGAAAAAGTGTTAGGGTTTTTTCTGAAAGGATTTTGGGGAGTTTAGGTAGTTTTGGGATAGTGTAGAATGTTGCTGTTTTAGGGTTCTCAGGAATAAGAGATTTTATGGTATTTTTATGTTGTAGTTCAGGTTCTGAGTGAGAAGTGATAATTCTGTTTTGAATGTGCTAGTTGGGTCTAGAGGTAAGGGTACATAGAATCTGTTATTTTGAAGTTGTGATTCTGCTTTTTAATGTAGTGGTTAGTGTCTAAGATGGTTATAGCTCCGCCCTTGTCGGCTGGTACGATAATTATGTCTCGGTTGTCATATATATATATATATATATATATATATATATATATATATATATAAGCTAAGAAAATATATTGGAATGATATCGTGGAATCGACTAGATTACAAATGCTAAATATCAATGACAACAATTTCATTATAAAATAAGAAAATGAGAATCTTACTTGAGAACAGAAAACGAAAGAAAAGGGAAGATAAGCCAAAGAAGAGTAGAGAGATATTGAAAACGGAAATAAAATATATATTTAAAAAGATAGGGAATCTGCATAGAAAAAGAGAAGTATTAACATTGAAAAATACTGGACAAACATTTACTAGTAATTTTACTGATCTTCCAAACATATGGAACAGTGAACTGTCTCTCGATTGATGATTGAATCTCCACAAGAGAAGTAATAAGGACGGTAGCATCAAACACTTGTCGCCCTTGGAAGTAAAATTCTTGGTCTCCCTTTCTGTATCTACTTTCCAGCAATGCACTGGAACTACGGAGGTTCTTATTGCCTAACAACACCACGAAATATTCATAAGGCTTCATCTGTCACCGAGATTTAAGGTCTTCCCCACCACTCAAATTTTCCAGGGGCTAAAGATTCATTCGCATAATTGATTAAGTTGAAGAGGCATCTGAACTATAAATATAATAGTCTAACAGGGTATATCTTAATATTTACTCCTCATTGTAAGAATGAGTCGAGAGTTGAGTTGTCTGTCATCTGTAATGCGTGACCTGTCATGATATCGAATCGTAGAAGCAAAACAGGCACACACATGAACATATAGAAACACGCACATACACACTTGGACATACGACGAGAGTGAAATGATAAATCTAATCATATGTAAATTCACCAAGTAAATTATCTTAAACAATACCAGTATTTTTACATCTTGTGCCATAAAAGTGTAATTACTAATAACAACTGTTTAATAAAACTTTCCAAAGCTAATTTTAGAGTAAAATATAATACAAAAATAATATTATTTGCAAAATCAGTCAAGTTAACTATGTATTTCTATTCATAAAACGCACCAATATTTTCTCTTTATTAAATAAGAAAGACTATTTTTGGCTCATTTAAAATGTAAATGTCAATAAATTAATCAGTTACAAAAATAAATCAATGTTTCAACTTGGAAACATTAATCCGCATTAATTAATTCCTATCAATATCTTCAAATACATACATATGTAGATATATGAAGGTGCAATATAATTACACATGACAGGAAATAATTTTCTCTAATCTATATTTAATAAAAGTAACTCTTAAAATGGTCGGTGAATGCCAACTCAAGTCTTAATAATAGTGACGACAAAAATTCTTACAGATTATATGTTATACACAATGACCTGCGCGAAACTTCAACAGATAATATTGCAAAACATTTGGATCTCAACCAATAAAAATATTTGATCAGCAGCCAAGCAGTTGTCTTTTCATCTAAGTTGTATCACTTAGACACCAACACATATGCACGGTTCGCGCGTTCCCTACCACATTATTTTCCGCATCGTTTAGTATTGATGGCAATATTTTAGTGTCTATAATTTACTGTCTTTCAATCCTAAAGACTTTTCAAAAACTTGGCCCTAGCTCTACAATAACCGGCCGGAACAAGAAATTGTTTAATGTATTCTATGCCAAGTTTGGATAACAACGTTATCTAAAATTTTCAGGTGTGTGTTTGGGGTACAGTAATGAATTCTGATACTTGAAATAACCTCAACACGAATCTTGGCCAAAAAAGTAATGATTGTCCCCTTGTTAATATATTTTCTGACTGTAGAAATATTATCATGATATATAACACTTCGTTTTAACATTTGAAGTAAGTAAACATTTTGCTTACACGCGATATAGAAAATAAACAAGACTTTAAAAGTCTAAAAGGGCATTTCGTTTTGTTTGCATCGTTTTTGTAGTTTTTTTTTAATCTATCTTAAATACACGCAAGAGAAAACTGATGCACATTTAATGTCAGTATATTCATATCTTCATTAGAAAATCGATTTCTTTCTTATTTATTGATTTTAATTAAATAAAAAAATGATTGTTACGGAAGTGACAAATAATTTTATCTGAGCAACCGTATTGTAAACAGAAAACACGAATGGAATTAAACGAAATTTAAGAACATGACTACTCTTGAAAATGATGGATTTTAAAAATATTTATCACTTTTCTCACTGACACACACACACACACACACACACACACACACACATATATATATATATATATATATATATATATATATATATATATATATATAAATATATTGCAGGTTGCTGTTGCTAATAAAATAACTGATCCATAATTTGTATATTGATAATAATTATAAAATATTTCCTAACCGGTATCACAACTCTGTGTTTCATGCACAACGCAATCTTTAGGTGCGGTTTTCAATAAGCACCTGAACCTAAAGATTGCTGCGTGAATCTCAGTGGTGAAAATATATGTTTGTTTTTAGGATAAAAAAATATACACGTAAAATTGCACGTACGTATAAAAATATTTCTTTCACGCACATATAAACGTATCTACATACATATACATACATATATATATATATATATATATATATATATATATATATATATATATATATATTTATATATGTAGGAATGTATATATACATTCCTACATATATACACACGTACACACATACACTCCACATTTAGCAAATTTGCAGATGTCTTCATTGATAGATGATAAGGTGCTAGTGTCTTTGTCTTTTTTATAAGAGCTGGTAATTTTTTGAGTGACGAGTTTGTCATATTCAAAGGGATTAATTTTATAGAACTTTCGGTGTGATCTGTGCATGGCGGAAAAAAAAATTATTATTAAAGATAAGAATCAAGATGAGTTGCTAAATCTTCGGAGTGAGATATTTTCTTTATGTAGACATAAGAAACGATTCAAAACATAAACACCGTTTTGTAACGTTTTGTCACTTATGTCAGTTCCATCTTGGTTCAATAACATCGGGCATGACATTTTAATGAAATGACTATTATGTTTATCTATATATATCATTCTGTATGTTTATGTGATGCGCTATGTATTTAATTTTTTTTTTGATTTTGAGACAAATTTTTTAAAATTTTACATTTTGATTTATATATAGATATGCATATGTGCGTACATGTGTGTGTATGTGGGTATATATATGTATATATATATGTATATGTATATATATATATATATATGTATATATGTGTGTGTATGTATATATATATATATATGTACGTATATGGATGTATGTATATGTACGTAGATGTGTATGTAGATGTGTTTATATGTGTGTGTGTATGTTTCGGTATGTATATATACATATATATCTGTATATGGGTCTATATGTATGTAAGTATAGTTAAACGGATAGATAAAAGGATACATTGTTTATTTGTTTAGATGGGTGTAAGTAATTGTATGGAGATGTAAGTTTTTATGTATATATGTTTATGTGCACGTATGTGTATGTCCGTATGTATATATGTGTGTAAATGTATATATAGGTAGGAGTGGATGTGTATAGATGTATGCGTATATGCATGTATGTATGCGGGTATGTGTGTGTATACATATATGCGTGTATGTATGTATATATGTATATATATATATATATATGTGTATATGTATGTATAGATATATGTATATGTATGGGTATGTGTGTACACGCCTATATGTATGTATGTACGTGTAAATATAAATATGTTGTTGTGTATGTGTGTATACGCATGTATTTTTGAACATAGATATATAGGTCCTTGCTAGATTAGATAATCGTTATATTTGTTTTTTGTAACCTGTAATCGATATTAATTTTGTCAAATTTTCTTGATTACACAGCGGCCTTTTTATAAATACCCTTCGCTTTTAGTTCCCCCCACTCCATCTGTCTCCCTCACCCCTTTTTCTTTTTTTTTCCTCTCCCCCTCTCATCTTCTGATCTTTAAGATTATATCGTCTATTGTGTGTGTATGTCACCACAAAATGTATCTTTTCCGGTATATCTTTAATGTATTTGACATCCGAGAATATTCATATTTCTCTCACTTAAGCCGTCTTTGACTCTCCTCTTTAAAACTTCTCTCTGTTAAAGTTTAATCCCACCCCCTTGATCTTTAGACCTTCCTGTTCTTCTCCCGTCTGTTACCCCTCACTATAGCTTTCATTTACTCTAATATTCGTCCCACACTCTCATGCATACAATCTCACTAATTTTTTTTTTATTTCCGGAGTTGTTTTGCCTGTTTTCTTTTATATATATATCATATTTACGATTCCAACGGAATAAATGATGACCATGGAATATTAGCGTTTAAGCCATTTTATTATATCCTTACTCTGTCCTGGGCATTGAATTCTACCTGGATTCTACCCACTTGGAATTATTTTTTATACAAATATATATGTATGTGTATGTATGTATACATATTTATATATTTTAGATATATGATTGCATATGTATGTGCATATTTACTAACTAATATCTATCTATCTATCTATCTATCTATATATATATTTATATCTATCTATTTATCTATTTCTATCTATCTATCTATCTATCTATCTATATATATATATATATATATATATATATATATATATATATATATATATATAATATAATCGTCGGCAAAAAAAAAAGTTGACAAGAAAAAATTATAATCAACGACTGATGTTAAGAAAAAGTATAAATAACCAATACTAAGGGAGAGAAAAATACAAAAAAATAACTTCCTAGTTAGGCATAGAATTAACTACTGGCTCCCTGAATAAGGCCAACTTATGCTTTAACTCTCTTTGTCTGCAGTGGGCAGGATGATGTAAATTAATAATAACAGACACCAAGGTGAGTAAGTGGAGTCTTGTCCGTGCCCTGTGCAAGACAGAGAAAAACTTAGGAAAATAGTCCCTCCTGCAAGCAACAGAATTCAATAAATGCTCGCTGATAGCGAAGCTATGAGTCTGTGAACAGTCGGATGTTACAGACTCGTATCTACGCACCTGATCCGGAAGATGCTGGGCGATCCTAACCTTTAACCTCTGGATAGTCTTGCCCACATAGTCGATCTCACATTGACATTTATACTGATACACAACTAAACTCTATTGATGCCCAGGCAAGACATCCCCACAGCATGAGGGGAAAGAACTTCTAGTTGAAAAATACTCCGGACCATTAAAGCACAGTTTGGTGAAAGGAGATATTTTATCTACGTATGTTTGACTCACGAGACCAATCCAAGGTAGTCTTACATATACAGGACATTTAAGAGGACAATAAACCTTAACTCCATTGAACTTAATAGTAACTGTGATAACACATTCGGGGTAACCATTCTTCAAAAACAGCTGTTTAATTAATGTTTGTATCATGATTTATTATTAAAATATGATCCGTCTTTTAAAGATCATTTTATCCTGGTGTAGCAACAACAATCTGTGATATATATATATATATATATATATATATATATATATATATATATATATATATATATGACATTTTTATGTTTATACATTCTTTTTATAGATACAAATATTTAAGTAAATTCTTTGTTTTATAATAAACAGTATTAATAACATTTACCGGCCTGAATGTCCGAGAAATTTTCATAGTATCATATACATTTTGTCATCTGTCTTTCTCAGTCTGTTTTTCTCGCTTACTTTCTTTTTTTCTTGTTATTTTTGCGTGTGAGTGTGCAGTTGTTTACTTTATGGTGTTTGAATTTATTCATCTCACTTACTCGTTCTCTCTCTTCCTCGCTATCTATCTATGTACCAATAGACACACACAGGAATCGAACCTGTATCCTATACGGAACCGTCTTATGGCCTGACACGCCTTTAACCGATTGGGCCACAGAGGAGCGTTCGGTTAGCAAAGTCGATTTTACTGTCTTTAAACTACAATCTTCCATCAATCTCTCACCTACATTCATATTTGCTCATGTCGTATCCAAATGTAAACAAATGACGTCACACATTATGAAATGTCCATAATGCATAGTTTATGCATATGTGGGTTGTTGTTGATACCCTCCATAGAGAGGTTGGTGGTTGTGACTTTGAATTATTTTAGGTAGTTTGTGTACTTTGGGAAGGGTGTAGAATGTGCCAGGTCTGGAACTATTCGGGATCAAGGCATTGATTTGTGCCTGGGTGTTGTGGTCTAGATGGCTGATGAGTGAGAGAGGAGTTCATACTTGAAATCCTCAGTAGGATCTAGGGGAAGTTCTTTATAAAAACGTGGATCGTTGAGCTGGGATTCCGCTTCTGCAATGTGTTTACTGTTGTCCATGATGGTGATTGAGCCACTCTTGTCGTCTTGTTTTGTAATTATGTCTCTGTTAGCTTGGAGGGATTTTACGGCTGACCATTCCAGTTTGGTGAGGTTGTTATTGTTGCGTAGATGGAGGTTGTTTTGTATAAATCAGTCTAGGTGTTTCCTGGTTCTTGTCACGTATGAATCAATGTGGTTATTGCGTCCGTTGGGCGGAATCCAATGAATGGACTTGTGTTGTTTGGTGTATGTCTTGTCTTGAGTGGCGGAACGGTTCGTGGTTGCTGTCAGTGGTGGAAAAATATTCCTTTAATTTGATGTTGCGGATAAAGTTTAAGTTATAACATAAATCTACGGAGTCAGGATTTTTGGATGGGCAAAAAGAGAGTCATTTTGATAATACAGATTGTTCTTCCATTGTTGGTTGGTAGTTGGATAAGTTTGTGGAGTCGTATCGGTGTTAGATTGGGTATGTCGATGTAGAAGTATATATATATATATATATATATATATATATATATATATATATATATATATATATATATATATATATTGAACAATAAGAAAATAAAAAATGAAAATCTTTACACACACACACAAGGTTGTAGATTAATATTCTTTCGTTTTTTTATTATTATTCCATTTAGATTCCTCTACTAGTTTCGACCAAAATGGCCATCATCAGGAGGAGAAATATTTCTGCTTGCTGGTAGCACTAAACTACAGAAATGAGTCTTTTGCTGGAGAAAATGAACTTTTGTCTGTAGTTTTCATTTGTTTTTTTATTTTTTTATCTTTTTAACATGAATCTTTTAACATTCCATGTGTTGGTCAAACAGTATCTTTTAAGTTGTTATTTGAGATAAGAGCTGGATGGATCTATGCTGCTCTGAATTCTCTGGTCAATTTGACAGTTTTATTGGACCTGGTGAGGGGATGTGTCTCTGTTTAGTGTTTGGGTGTGTGTTATTTGGTTGTTAGGGAGCGAGTGAGTATGATATGTGTAAGCGTGTGTATTGCTGTAGGTGTGTGTTATCATTTGGCTCATTAGGGAGTGAGTGAGTATGATGTGTGTAAGTGTGTATATTCGTGTGGGTGAGTGTATAAGTGTGAGGCCTCCACACCTCCGTAAGCATGTCTGTCTTGTGTGGGTGAGAAATGTGGGTAGGTTTTGATTTGTTGAGTTATATATTGTTACTATCTATACATTGTTAAATTTATGATTTAGCCCGGCTGGATATTTTGTTTTTAGACGTTGTATCCACTTATTTTCATGGGACTCTAAAATCTTTCTAATGTTATCTAATCTGAACTTTTCTATTATTATATATATATATATTCAGTAGCTGTGCTTTTTCTAAAGACGTCTATGGAATATTTATTTCGATACCAAAAACCGACAATTTTCTATTTTTGTTTTTAAAAAAAAATATACTAACAAGGAAATTCAAAATTTAATATTATCTCCTTTGCATCTAATGGTTTTATCAGTAAGCAAAATTGCATATATATATATATATATATATATATATATATATATATATATATATATATATATATATGTGTGTGTGTGTGTGTGTGTGTGCATAAAAAGAGAGAAGCGGTAAAAATGTTCTTAGCCGACGCGATTTATCCTCTGGCAATCAAGTGAAAGAAATTAAGAAACCTGAGAAAGATTTGATTACAATTTTGCATGATTATTTACAGACTTCGTGGTCGAGGTGGTTAAATCAAACCGAGGCTAACAACAGTTAGTTTCTACCAAGTTAAACGCAGGTTAAATTCTGCTAGAGTGCGCGTGTTTTTGTTTCATAAGATTTCTCGAACTTTCAGGCCGGTAGACGAAAATAAATAAATATACTGTTTAATAGATAAACGTAGCGTCTACTGAAGTATGTGTATTCACTAAATGTAAGGTTTAAGTAAATATATATATATATATATATATATATATATATATATATATATATATATATATGTATAGGAAGAAATAAATATCTACATAAAGTAAGCGAACAACATTTTTGTTCTATTATTTAACATTTCAGTATAACATCTAATTATATCTATCTAGCTAGTTGATTTCCTTATATATTTTCGATTTATAGTTTTTATATGCATGTATGTATTTATGCTTGTGTGTGCGTGCGTGTTCTTAGAATTCAACAAAAAGCCCATAATTAACCTTACCCCAGGACGTTCCCTGAATTCCAATTTGGTTGAACTTCGAAAATCAATGACATATAGGAAAAAAGAAAAAGTCTTTCAGTGACTGTGTGCTCCCTCGTCCATACTATTAACACCACCATAACTACCACTGACATTAAATCGAAAGCAAAATATAATCTTTGGATCTAGCATAGAAATGTGTAGCATCGATTACTCTCTATTCAGTTTATATGAAATTGAGTATTTTTTTTAATAAAAAATCAACGAAATAAAACCTAATGCTCTTTTTCAGCATAAAAATGTTCTTTTTTAATTTCATATCTTTTCATTTCACTATGTATTGCTTCTGATTTAGATCTCTAATTCTTTTTTTTTTCAGCGGAACTAGATTTTTGAAGAGATCTCGTCTTTTGCTTTGACAAGCCGTGAGCCGATGCTAAAAAAAAGCTTATCTGTTTCAGTCATCTTCAAACTTAAAGGAGATATTTCGCCTTTGCTGATCTTTTTTCTTGATTGCTGTTGCCTTGACATTGGACGATCTCCACAAACTGAATTCAACATCGATTAAAAGCACTATTAGAAAGTTCCAAGGACTTTTCTCATCTCAGACTTTGGACTGATCAGGAATCCTTGCTGTTCTGGAAATCAAAACAAAAAAAAATGAGTGTTTTCTTTTCTTAATATTTAAATACATTTAAATACACTGTTTTGCAATTAAATAAGGCATTTGAATTACAATGCAAAGATCGGTAAAAGAATCGACTCTGCCAAGTTCATGTATTCGGTGTTTGGGAAGGTGATTAGGGGTGAAATTGTCACAAATACGAGGCTTCGATTTAAAGAACAAAAAGCACATTTTACTCAGACTTCAGAACTCTTTAAATGAATACTATATTGGCAAGTGTATATGTTTTGCTTTTAATGTTAGTAACAGTGTAAAGTGTCATTGTCTCAACGTAAAATGATGCAGACAAAAAGAGGTTAAAATAATTATGTATTATGTCATAGTATGCGTCAAACATGATGCTGAAAATTTTATGGTACAAACATCTTTCAAAATCTGACCAAATTAGCAAACATCACAGTATTTAGTAAAAGGTTTCTTGGTTGTGGGCTTTTCAGTCCATGCGTCATTGTCTGCATGAGTCTCTATATATACAATATCTTTTATTATCTCTCTATCTGAGATGAGGTAATTCTTTACATTATTTATATTGGTTAGTCTGTTGTACTCATCTTTGTTGCCCTATTCACCACGTTTCGGTCGTTTTACTTCTTAAGCTGATTGGAATTTCGAATTGAATTCTTTATTTCTTCCACGTGTCATGCCTCTACTCTATATCAATTAGCTCCCAAATTTTTTGTTCATTTCAGCTGTATCCTGGTATTAAACTCACAACTCTTTGGGTCAAGTTACTGGATACAAACAACGCTTTTATCCACTGGGCCATGTTTCCTTGCGAACAAATCTACATTATTATTGCAGATGTATATCCTTAGAATTCTTCAAAATAGCTGAACGTTATGTCACTAAGTTTCTGTATCAATGCTGGAATGTGTTTCCAAGAACACTTGCTTGATGACATACTGACAAATAGTAACTTCTTTGTGTGAAGAATTTTGAACACGTTGCTAATCCAAACTTGCGATAAATCAGCGGATTTTATTTTATGGCTTCTTTAGAATTAATGCCAAAAATGTCTTTGCTCGTGAAATCCCTCTTCTCCTCAATTTTCTATGAAATGATAACGATGAGCAGAAATAGTTATTTTTAGCTTTCGTTACTGTTTACATAAGCAAATAGCTAACAATAATTAAAGACACATTTTAAAAGATAATCTTCTGTCAAAGGTGCCAGAAATATCTGGAAAGTAGGCTTATTAGTTTATTCCAATGATATATGGATTTATGTCTGCTTACCCTTCACTGAATAAAGAATCATAATCGTTTATATGACAATAGAAAAAATACAAAATGCAGAACGATGAGTATTAAGCCAAGAGTAATTTTTGTAACGATATTGCGACTGGATATTTTTCCATAGCAAATGTTAGAGGAAACTGACCAGAATACTATAGCAATAAAGAAATAAAGATTCTTTAACAAACACAAGAATATAAATGTTGGTGAATTTGCAAATGATCCATTTTGGCGCAAACTGATAACGTGTGAAAAGTTGATGATTAACAAAATTTTGCCATTTTCGTCTTTGCCTAGTGAGTATCATTATGCACTTCAAAGTTTGCTTTTGTGATCTGGACATAGATGTTTGAAAATCAACCTATTTTCTCTGAGTTGCTGAAGAAGATTATTCTTGAACTTTCGAGAAGTTTCTAAAATGTTCAAGGATTTCGAGAACGCTCTTGTAGCATAGATGGCAGTATAAATACAGGGAACGTAAGCTCAACAGTTCATTTTACATCTCGCTGCCCAAGTTCCAACAAACAATCATTGATAGTTGTATTCATCACAAATAGAATGAAGAGGTTGTACGCATCTGGCAGACATATTTTGCTATGTCTGTGGATAATTTATCATGACAAGAGCAAAAAAATGGTATATTTCGGCATACCTGTCGGGGATCAAGACAAACCCTGGGCACTACATTTCACCTGCAAACTATGCAAAAGAACTCTAGAAGGCAAAAGAACTCTAGAAGGCAAAAGAACTCTAGAAGGCAAAATGGAAAGTTTTGCGTGTTTAGAGAGTTAAATTTTTAAGTGTAAATGTTTTGGAAAATTTTTTAATTTAAATATTTTTACATTTATTTTTTTAAAACCTGTGTTATTGAAACATGTTTTAAATATTTGTTTGACAATCGCACATTAGTGTCCACAGAATAGTTGATGTTTCCTATACTGGATCACTGGCAAATGCAATATACGAAATATTAAGGATGTTCAGTATTCAAGATTACGGATTTTTGAGACATTTGCAACATTAATTGGGACCCAAAGTCAGAATATTGAACATCCAGCACACGACTTTTTAGAAATTTCAAAATATAAATTTTTATAAATTTTTAATAACACTGGATGAAATATATTTGTATTTTATACTCGTATTTTTATTTTCCTTTGTTGCAGTATTATGTAGAGGGGAAAATAGAGCAATGAAATTCGCAATACGACGAATTTGGAGGAAACCAACTGAACGCACAAAAAATTAATTTGGACCCTACAAAAACGTCAAGCTGGTAAGAATGCGCTTACTGTTATATATCCAGACCTTCCGTCATCCATCACCGCCCCATGCCATATTACACTGAGCAACCTGTACCTATTCCTCCGAAGAGAATCAGTCGTCTTCACAAGATCTTGCTAGATGTCTTGAAATATGAAGAGTTTGATTGAGAGGTTATCGGGAATTTGAAAACGGTAACCTTCCTGATGGGTCTCCATGGCAAATTCACCAAGTTTCCGTGTTGTCTTCCTTCGGGTAAGCGGGGACACTGTGGCGCACTACCACAGGCGGGACCTCCTAGAAAGTATTCTTTCGCTCACTGAACTTAAAATTGGTCCTTATGAAACAGTTTGTCACAGCTCTAGAAGAGCGTCTGTAGCTTTCAAGTACCTTCAAAACTTCGTCTCTGATCTGTCTGCCGTAAGCTTAAAGCCGGTGTTTTCGTCGGACCATAAATGAAGTGCACAGTAAACTTATTAGTACGAAGTAAGCAGTGTGGAACAACTTTTTAATAGTTGTTCTGGGATTTCTGAAGAATCAGAAGGCTAAAAACTATGTGGAGCTTCTTGAACCCCTGAGGTATTACTATGGCAAAATGGGCTGCAAGATCACGATCAAAATCCATATCTTTGACACTCATCTTGATAAATTCAAGAATATAGGAATATACCCAGAGGAGGTAGACGAGTGCTTCCACCAAGATATATTAGATTTTTAACGACGCTACCAAAGAATATATAAAGAACATGACGGGAGACTATATTTGGGAGATTATTACTGAAAGTAATTTACAGTATAAGCATAAATCGCGGAAATCTATTGACTTCTTTTTTTTTATTTGTTTGTTTTCTCTCATATAATATCGTATAATCAGAGAATAAATAAATACTACTTTTGAATCATATGTCCTTTTGTTCCTACTTTGTATGAATGGAAATGTTAATATTCACATGTTTTCCTAATGAGAATAAGTAAATTTAAGAAATATCATTATCCTGGTCACAAAAGTAAAATTTGAAGAATATATTAGCCATTTGGACATGACAGGTTATACCTAAGTAGAAAAATCGTTTCACGCAGTGATTTCTAATGTATTCTCATCAACCATTTCATAATAGGTTGAAAGACGCATAGTGACAGACATATGAACAGTTCATTTCAAGTGAAAAAAAATGAGGTTTCATTTAAAATTGCTATAGTGAATTTACAGAAACATGATTTGTACGGATTTTAAATATTTTCTTTGTAATAAAAAAAGAAAAAAATTATGCCAGGTAGTCATGGAATATTCATATAAAAATTAAAAATGTTTAAAATAAAAATATAGCTAAATTAAATGGTGATATATATATATATATATATATATATATATATATATTGTGTTATCCATATTTTAATCTGTTGTTTGTTTTTGGTTATGATGTCTTTTCAATATGTCTAGTTTTATTATTATTATTATTATTATTATTATTATTATTATTATTATTATTATTATTTTTATTTTACCTTTGGTTTGTTTTTCGTAAAACTGTATACATATTTTGTTCTTCCAATGGGTTTTACAGTTTGCAAAGACCTTCCAGATTGACATATGGTCATCCAAATTTTCTTTTGCTTTTTGTAACCGCATTTTCCACTGATAATTTTTATAATAATAAAACAAAATAAAAATCATATACATTTTACATAGATAAATCCTTCGTAATGAGTGAGCTGTACTTGTGATTACAATGTTTTGTATTTCTTTAAAGTCTGGACTAGCAGGATCTTTTCAATATTCTATCAGAACCTTGTTCCAATCAATTCCAGTTTCTTCAATTACAACTGGCATCATCATCATCATCATTATTATTATTATTAGTATTGTTGTTATTGTTGTTGTTATAAATTTGTTTTACTATTCAAACTTTTGATAGTTCTCTTAAAATTTAATGCTTTAAGAACTATTTTGACATTTTTTCCTTAGTTTTTTTTTATACTTAAATGTTTTTTGTAGATTTACTCAGAATATTATCTTGGAAAAGTAGTTTTTATTAATTTCTTTTTTTCCAGTCTTATTCCCTTTTCGTCATTCTTTCTGCTTTTCGTTAGATCTTTTACAATATATAAGTATATATTTTTTACTTTAATACTCTGCTATTGTATTCCACATTTCTCTCAGGTTATTTTTATTCCGTCTGTGTGTTTAACTTAAATTCTTTTTGCGTATGAATAGTTACCCTATTTCTCTTTTTCGTTCTTTCTTTTTTACTTAATTCCTTTTCACGACTTCCTATGTTTGTTTTTATTTAACTGTCTTTAATCCAATATTTACCAGCAAAAGTCTGTTTGAATGTACATGTATGTTTCATCCTTGTTCGTTCCACATCATTTTACTTGATTCCGTTATCATTATTCGACTAATCTGTAGGTCCAGCTTCATGCTTTTCATTGCTATCGCTAATTTAATTTTGTCTAGTTTCAGAGAAGCCAAACATACTGACTCTTATCAGCAGTAACGAGAGAAGTGCGAAACCGCTCGACTCGACATCATAACACACACATTACGAATGTAAAATAATTGGCAACCATGTCGTAAGTAAATGACTAAACAAAGTAATCAAACACTGAGGTCGGATTTTAGCGAGAAGTAGCAAGATAAATACAGAAGCGTAAACGGAAAATTAGTCTTGGAGTAGCAGTAAAAAAATGAGCCTAATGGAAAACGGTAAAGTGCTGACTACAAATTAAAATGTGTGTGTCTAGCAGTTTAGCAGCGTGTCATGTTGAAATAACATGCATTTCGCTTATTATGTAGCTGAAAGAATCTATTTGTCTACTTTAAAATGAATACTTCAGGAAGATATCTCAAGACCCAATACATTGTACGTATAAACAAAATGAAAGCTTACAAACAAAATAAGGTCATGTACAAGAAATGATGAGAAGCAACCAAATAATGTCGCAGACAGGTGTTATTTGGAGCCAGACCAGGAAAACATCTTGGTAACTGTATATAATGTCAGCTAAAATCTGTCATATGTTAAATTCCCAGATGTTTAAATATTGAGGTACAATTTTTAAGTTAGAAAAACATCATCAGTCATTGCCCAGCCTGGAAATTTTTTCAAGGAAGCATCTAATCATGATAATTTTGCGAAATTTAAAACGAGATTGAGATACATTTGATATTCAGAATCTATATATATCTATTTATGCAAGAAGTATAAGTTAATGAAATTTCTGTTTCATACTACTCTTTTTTTTCTAATTTCTCTTGCCGAGGTCTGAAATTAGGAAATTAATAAATAAATAAAAAAGAGAAAGAATTTATTCATTATGGATTGAACATGCACTCACTGTGCAAACTGATACTTAGACTAACGGAATTTACATGTTGAAAGTTTCTGGTTTCATTCTTCAGAACAGATTTATTTTGTTTGAACGGCCACAAATACGTAGTTAACATTTTGTTTGAAAAATCATGTTCAGTTTCTGGAAATATATTAAATATAATTAAATTCAATGGAAAAATATTAGCTTTTATTTCAAATATATAACGGTGTTCACAGTGCCGGATTTACCTATAGGCTTAGCAGGCCTTCTGCCTAAAATTTGAGGGGCCTCCAGCCTAGATATATACTATTTTTGATTCTGTCATAGGCCTTTCTTACACTTGCTGCCACAACGCATTGTAAACTCTAAATAACCCTTCAGTAATTTTAAACACTCGTCCTCAACATCGTCTTTACACAAACTGTTTAATTCAATACTGTTCAATTTTCCTCTACTTGTGAGAATGGGGGATTTGGGGGGGTGCTCATAAGTGAAATATCCTGGGGCAGTGTGGGCTACCCTTGGTACGGGTGACAAATATATCACGCCGATGACTTGTTTCTGGCACGTGGAACTTAATCATTTGATTCCCTTTTTGACTTACTTTTATTCTTTCTCCTCTTTCATGTATATTATTATCGCATGTGATTTTATTTTCTGCCCTTTACAGATTGTGCAGAATGTCATGATAATCAGTTAAGAAACGATGTGATTCAATTGAAAAGGATATTTGTGTATTTAAAGAATCCTAGACTGAAAAATTTGGCATAATTAAATAAGACAATAAAGCCTAATGTTTTTCTCTTTCGAAACAGCCATTTATCTTCTGTAAAAACTTAAGCAATAAAACTGAGAAGGAAAAAAGAGAATTAATTTCTCGTGAACTGAGCAAGACAAAAACACAGGCTGATAATTTTATGAACTTTATTTCAGGTCGGCCCAATTCCAACTTATTTGCTGCTAGTTTTGAGGTTTCAAATGTTATTGCCCAACATGGAAAGCAACTCACTGATGCGGAGTATATTAAAGAAGCTTGGCTTGAATGTGCGTCTCTTATTTTTCAAAGACACATGGCACAGTGGATAAAGGCGTTGGTTAGATCCAGTGACAGGACCCAAAGAGTGTGAGTTCAATACCCGGTTAAGGCAGTGGCAGAACTTTCAGAGGGAAATATGGCGACAAAGATAAGGACAATAGTCCGAATAATGTAAATAATGGACAAAAGATTTGTCCTCATGTAAGTTTTTTTTTATTTGTATTGATGAACATACAGACATTACATCATCAGCTAGACTAACCATATCTTCTAGATTTTGTTGGCGTGAAGAAATATATATGTGAAGTTATGGTTACCCTTGTAAGACTGAGCGCATTACCGGGGCTGAAATATGTAGAGCAGTTGTGAACGAATTATCTACTCGAAAAACTCACATTTCAAAAGAATTATCTGCCACAACAAATGGTGTCCCCGGCATGACCATCGAGAAGGCAGGATTTGTAAATCTGTTTGCAAAAGATGTTGCTCACCAACTGATAGGTTTTCATTGCATCATACATGTAGAGGCTTTGAGTACCAAACTTGGCCTTAAGCAACTTCAGGAAGTGATGCAAAGCGTTACTAAGTTTGTTTTTTTCAATTACATTTCTGCTCGGTCTTAAAATAAAAGACAATTTCAATTTTTAATGAATGAAGAATTTGTATATAAGGGACTGTGAATGTAAATCAATGTTCATTGCTTTAGACGAGGTTTGCTTCTAAAACGATTTGTTTAATGCTTAGAGATAAATTTCTTTTTTAACCAACAAGAGTCTCACCAAGAATGGTCTGACATCATGTGGGTTTGTAAACTGATGTTTTTTGTTTCTTTTTTGCAGATTTTGTGAACATTTAACTGACTAGAATATTAAATTACAGAGCGCACTGGTAAGACATTTGATACTGTTTTATGGTTGCATAAAGACTTTTTCAATGAAAGTTTTTAAGAAGGATGTAGACAAATGCGAGATGTTGATACTTCTAAGACCTAAAGTGATACATGAATGATCTCCCAAAAGATGGCAGAACAGATCACCAATATCTTCAAAAGCTGTCTGTAAAAATCATCGAAACAACTATTGCCTAGTTCTTTACAAGATTTCATAAATTCAGAGAATTGGAAGAGACAAAAATTCATTAAGTTTCCTGATGGTATCAAACTGGATGAACTAAACTTGCAAATGATTTCGTGGGTAGACATGGATGATTTTGAAAAGGAGTTGATTTAATTTTAAAGTATTTTGGAAGCAGAAATTTGTTGATCCCTAGAGTTGACTTGGGAAATATTCAAAAGGAAGGATTAGAGATGGGAATATTAGAGAGAAATGCGGAAAATAAAGTATTGTCTGGAATGGCATTCCAGACAATTTTGTCTATTTAAAAAACCTTGCAACATCATTACTATTCATATTTTCATCTGCATATGCTTGTGAATCTGTTCTCAGTGATGAACTTTGTTAAATCTCTTAAGAGGAATAGGCTGACAGGTGAAACTAGAAGTGCCTGTATATTTCCCAAGGTTACTAAATATAAACCCGATAACAAATCTCTCTCGTGAGTGATGCAGCAGCAGTGATGTCTCACTGATAATATTTTAAAAGTCAACCAGTTTTCTATCTCTAATTTTATCTAATGTAGCTTTTCTTTTCAAAGTGGCAACGGTTCAGGGTTGTTTAAATGTAGTTTTGAAAGTATATATATATATATATATATATATATATATATATATATATATATATATATATATATATAAATTAATTGATTTAAAATATGTTTTTTTCTACACAGTTCCAACCATGTTTCAAAAATAGAAGCTAAAAACCCCGAATTTAATTTTGCAATTAAATTAAAAGCATTAGTTCCATTTCATCTTCAAGCGAATTTTGGAGTAACTTTTAAATATAACTTTTATATATATATATATTTATATATCATTTATAAGGGATTTAAAATTAACAAACGGTTATTTTTAATAACCTTTTACTGTGTTTTAGTTATAAAAAGTTAAAACTGGGAAAAATGATGATTGACTAATCAAAATAAAAAAAAATAACAGTGTTAACTTTTTGTTTTTTGATGATAATAATGGTTAATAGTGTCTATAAATTGTGTATGTATGGCAGTTACATTTATACTTACAGCCTAAAAAAATATCACGAAAAACATTTTTGTAAAAACCTGTCATAATTTCTTTCATTCAGTTAGTTTTACATGGTTTACATACTTTCTTACAATCCCGCCTCTTTACTGCTCTGGGGTTGGTTTTTTTTTTATTTTAAAAAAGTTCTTCACATACTTAAATAATATGTTCTCAAATATTTTTGTGGGCACGCGGGAAAATTTTGTCAGAGATTTGGACGGTTTTAGCACATATTCACAAAAAGGTTGCTCAATCCTGGACTAGGGCCTCTCTTCATCTAAATCCGGCTCTGGGTGTTAAGCAGGTGAAATTAATGAGATTGGAGAAATGTTCGACAATTCTTTAATAAATTGGTATAAGTACTTTATAAAGTGAAGATGAGAGGATAAAAAATTCAAAGTAGTTTTGTTTAAAATAAAAATGGTAACATTTTATATTTTTGTATCTGTAGTGATATTTAAATGAATGCCCCATTAGAATAGCTAAGGCATAGAATAAATGCGCAAGTTATAAGAGTAGAGCAGCTCTTGGTAAGCAAGATTACCTACTACCGCTGAACTGATAAAATACGAAGGTAATCCCGCTTAAAATACATGTACATTTTGTTAGTTTAAAACGCAATTAATTAAATGCCTACGTACTCAAGTGTATGTGTGTAAGAAGTGAGATAAAAAAAAACAGTTTTTAAGTAAATCGTTTTAACCAGCCGTAATATAATATCGTCTAAATAATAAAAACTATTTTTAATATATTTTATAAAATATATGTTTTATTTTATACAAACACTATGCAAGAACAGACTAATCTTATATACAATCAAAACAATACATTATGAAAGGCTAATATTTTATATTTTTGTTTATATATAACATTAGGTTGGGTTTCTATATTTTTTAGTTACTGTGCATATTTTATTTTTGTCCTTGATCAGGGAGGACCGATAAAGCGGTTAAGCTGTTTTTAATCATTACATTTCGGTATTATCGATTTATGGTGATATATATTTTTGTCACCCGCATTATTTTTTTTTTTTGCAATGAATTCCCTTTTAATATGTTTGCTCTTATTCCGCTAATAATGTTATACCGCTGCGATAATTCTTCTTCTTCTACTACTACTACTACTACTACTACTACTACTACTACTACAACAACAACAACAACAACAGCAGCAGCAGCAGCAGCAACAACAACAACAACAACAACAACAACAATAATAATAATAATAATAATAATAATAATAATAATAATAATAATAATAAACATTAACAATCCCAGTTGTAGTGGGATTCCATGGATTGATTGGAAAAGATTCAAATAGACACACTGGAGGAATCTCTGGTAACACATGCCTTAAAGATATACAAAAGATTCTACAACCCACACCACACGAAGGGCTTTATTAATGTAAAACATGTGCGATTTTGTATTTTTAATTTTATTTTTATTTTTTCAAAACTGCTCAGTTGAAAATGTCACGATTCCATTTTGACATTAGGTCTATGGTCGGGACCCGGAAAGAAATGAATATAAACCAGAAAACCAAGGAAATAAAACAACAACAACAATAATAATAATAATAATAATAATAATAATAATAATAATTTTTTTTTTTTAAGTCTATATACTAAAATGCATTTATTCCCCCCCTGGAGTGGTCACTCGGACTTATACTAAGTTAAAACTTACTATAGTCTTTTTAAGCAAAGAACACCACCAATCAAACATACCAAATATGGAGAAGTACGGTGGGAAATGCTGTATGACCTAACCTTAATCCAAACATGCTTGCCAATGTCCGTAGGGACATCATGCGAAACAACAGACTCTCACAGGCAGAAATAGATAAGATAAAATTACATATAAGACAAAATACTATGACCCATCACTCAAACTCTATTGAGACGAATGTAGAAATAAGGAATGCAACAGGGTATGGGGTGGATGCTGGAGAGAATGAAGTACGGAATAATCTCCCAGGAAATGAAACCCAAGACTCTACCTTAAACACAACCTACAGTTCTCCAGAAACTGCACCTGAGTCATCTTCAGTGTCAATAAGTATTGTCCTCATCTTTGTCGCCATTTTGAAAACCACTGAACCCTTTATTTCGATCGCTGGGGTAGACTGAAATCACCCATGAATGTCAGAAAAATCCTGAATTTTCGTCATCCAAATTGAACTCACTCAGCAGTGTCCTTGAACATTCACACAACGGCCGAAACGTTGTCAAATATGACAAAGAGACCAGCTCCCTGAAAATCCATATATAGACGAACTCCAACAAAAATGGCACATCCAAGGAAAATATACAATGCTGCTCTGGAAACACTGTTAACAGATAAACCACCGGGAAACATCACAGAAGTTAACAACGTCATATACGCCACAGCTTTAGCAGCGACTCGGAAGCTTGAGTCAAGACAATAAATAAAATTAACAGACACAGAGAACCAGCTTGGAAAACCAAACTGATTCGAGAAATACAACAAATCAGATGTGAGCTTTCTATATTAGATGAGCTCACCAGAAACCCTAATATTTCCACACGTAAATTCAAAAAGATCAAGCGGAAATATAACATTAAATCCCTAATTGATATTCCATCAATCAAGGAAATGCTGAAGCAGAAACTTCAGCTGAAGGCGCAGAGAACAAGACGATACGAAAAACGTTGTAGGTTCTATCGCCAAAATAAAATATTCCGAACAGATCTTAAGAAATTTTACAGGGAAATTGGAAAAACACCTATACATATCGAAAGGCCACCATCGATTGATAATGTACAGACATTCTGGGAAAATATCTGGAGCAGCCCAAAGGAGTATAACCCAAATGCAGGGTGGATACGGCGTGAAGAAGAACGAATGCTGGATACACCTCTGCAAGAATGGGAAAATATATCCACAGATGATGTTAGGCAAGCTCTAACGAAATCCCAAAAGTGGAAATCCCCAGGAAGTGACAAGTTGCCCAATTTCTGGCTGTATCATCTCACATCTACACATGAAATTCTTGCAAAAACATTATCAACGCTTGTAAATAATCCCTATAAAGCCCCGGAATGGATTACTGAAGGTATGACATACCGCATACCAAAAACAACTGAAACAGACGACCCGAAAATTTATAGACCGATAACATGTCTCTCCACAACGTATAAGTTGATCACGTCTGTATTGACCAACCGTACTTTCTTGAAACAAACAGCACTCTCCCGCTGGAACAGAAGGAATGCAGAAGAGGTTCATATGGCTGCAAGGATCAACTTCTGATAAATAAAATGATCCTGGAAAATTGCAGGAGACGACGCAGGAACCTAAGTGCAGCGTGGATTGATTATCGTAAAGCCTTTGATAGTGTTCCACATTCTTGGATCCTTAAGACTTTGGAAATGTACAAAGTCTCCCCCGTGGTATTAAATTTCCTTAAGCACAGCATGGGAATGTGGAACACCAAACTATACCTTAGTCACACCGGGGGCACTGCCATATCCAACCGTCTGGGTATCCGACGTGGAATCTTTCAAGGAGATTCTCTGTCACCCCTTCTGTTTTGTTTATCCTTAATCCCTCTTACACATGAACTGAACAACAGTAGCTATGGTTACATAATAAATAAGAAAATATTCAATCATCTACTCTACATGGATGATCTCAAACTCTTTGCCAAAGACGACAATGAGTTGAAAGGCCTCCTCAATATTGTAAAATACTTCAGTGACGACATAGGTATGGACTTCGGATTAGATAAATGTGCAAAAGTAACTTTCAAGAAAGGTAGAATTACAGGAACACCCTTAATAGATTTAGATTTTGTCACAAAGATTAGGGAACTGGAGCATGGTGAAGCTTATAAGTACCTAGGAATTAGCGAAGGAGATGGCATACAACACCCCTGAATGAAGGAAAAAATAAGAAAAGTATACTACAGGCGTGTACGTCTGGTACTAAATACTGAGCTGAACTCAAAAAAACAGGATATCAGCCATAAACACATTGGCTGTCCCTGTGGTGCAATACAGCTTTAATGTCCTTAACTGGACCATAGCTGAAATTAAGCGGCTGGATGCCAAAACGAGAAAGCTACTCACTTGCTATCGCATGCATCATCCCAAAGCTGATGTCGACCGTCTGTATGTGCCCAGATCCGAAGGAGGCAGAGGATTAGTTCAACTAGAACTGTCCTACAAAACTACAACAATTGGCCTCCAAACATATTTGGAAACTACAGAAGACTGGATGATGGTATGCGTCAAGGAACATGAAAGTAGTAAACGTCTCTACTCCGTAATGAAGGAAGCCAACAAATTCAAAATGGAGTTTCAAATGGGCGTAGAGATGCAACTACAGCACAATACACCGGCTGAAACTGCAAAATACCTAAAAAAGATAGCTAAGACGAATGCAACCGACCAGATACAGAAGCGATGGCAAGATAAACCGCTTCATGGCCAATACTCTGCCCGTACCAAACAAGCTGACGTAGACAAAACCCGTACCCATCAGTGGCTATGTAGTGCAGGGTTGAAAGCGGAAACTGAAGGTTTTATCCTTGCTACGCAGGACCAATGCTTGCTAACTAGGAATTATCAAGCACATATACTAAAATATTGTGTCAGCCCAAATTGCAGATTCTGTGATAAATATCCTGAAACGATTGATCATCTTGTATCAGTTTGTACGGTGTTGGCACCCACTGAATATAAAACCCGACATGACAGAGTGGGCCAATATCTGCACTGGAAAATCTGCAACTTCTACGGGAAGAAAACTGAAAGAAACTGGTATGAACACCACCCAGACCCGGTTACGGAGATAGGACCTGTTACAATTCTATGGGACTACACAATACACACTGACAGAACAATCAAGGCCAACCGCCCAGATATTGTTATTAAAGACCACAAACAAAAACGGTGCCTCATTATTGATATGGCAGTCCCTGCTGACTGCAATATATCTTTGAAGATATTCAAAAAGTTGTCAAAGTACAAGGACCTTGAAATAGAAATCGCGAAAATGTGGCATATGGGAACATCAACAATCCCTGTTGTAGTTGGAGCCCTAGGACTGGTTGGAAAAGATTCCAGTAGACTAATTGAAGGGATTCCTGGAAGTCCATGCCTCAAGGAGATACAGAAAATTGTTCTGACAAGTACAGCCCACACCTTACGAAGGGCTTTATCTATGTAATCTTTTTTTTTTTTTATTTTTTTTTTTGTCAGTGGAAAGTGTCATGACGCCATTTCTAACCTTAGGTCCCTGGGCGGGACCCGGAAAAGAAATGTAAACGCCAGAAAATCAAAAAAAATAAAAATAATAATAATAATAATAACAATCAAACTTAATCAAATTGAATGAAAACGGAATTTCTACTTTGGAAAATTTTCGAAAATGCAGATAAATTTCTTAACTATTATATATGGATTCTCATAAATGGACCTTCCTACGTTGTATTGACTTGGCTACTTTCTGATCATGTTCAAAACAAAATGTCAGTATTCTGAAAATGATAAATGATCAAAAAGATAAATGAGAAACTTTGGCAGACTAAAATACTTCGGATGTTCTGTCCCGTGGATTTTCTTTGGGACGATTTCGGTAGAAATTACAATACTGGTCTTATGCAGATGTCAGAATACTCTGGGATTTGAGCAAATACTATTTTAACTGCTTGCGTTCAGACTACAAAATTTGGATTCAATACGGTTTTGAACAATTCTGTTACTAATGCCAAAAAAAAGAAAATTAGAAATGGATTAAAAGGGAAAGCAATTTATTTCCAAGTCAAAAAGTAAAGCTAAACGTTATCCCACCATTATCGTAACAATTACACCAAAATAAATTTAGTTAATGGAAACAGCAAACATTTCAGAAGGAAATTGCACATCTGCTAAATCCAAAGCACAAAGAAGTTTTCGATCTTATTAAAGTCAATATACATTCTTGAATACTGAAGGATTATTAAAAAGAGTGGGTAGCATCATCCAAACCGCAGCTTATGAACTCATTTATACTATTCTACTTGCTAGAATCATCCGTGAAAAAACAAAACATACTAGTTAATAATAATTGTTTTGATCGACGTAAACATTTAATGCTATTAAACAATCAATGCTATTTTAACTAGAGGAACGTTTAGGCAATAATGACAATTGTAATATGAAAAGGTTTATATGTAAAATTCAACAATTTATCATTTACATACTCTAAAATTACGAACTTGTTAAAGCACCAATTTACGTTCCTTGTCAAAGCATTGGCTACACTAAGCTTCATTATTCCGAGTGATAAAATCCTTTCTACACGAAAAAAAATTGGCTGTTCCAAAATAAAGTATTTTATACAAAATAATATTAACATATACCGTCTTGCCTATACCCTTTGTTATCATTTCTAACTTTCCCAAATACATGATTCCTACCATCACACACCCGCGAGCTTGAGATTGGCTAGCAGATAACAATTTAGATTCTTCTTCAATTATGTGTATCGTTGATGGGAATTCAGTCCATATGATTTAGATAATAACAAAATGTCTTATCGAGAGACAAAAGAACCCGATGAACCATATCTATATAAATAAAGCATTTTTAGGAAACACCCCTTGTCTCCAACTTGGTTGTAATATATCGTTAAGAGGAAGTCATTAGCTTTAAATTGACATTCAACGATATGGAAAACTAATTGAGTTTACTTGCCATTATTGCAAGTTTTAATAATTTATTTAGGTTTGTTTAAATTTTATATTACGAAGCACACTATGGAAGATAATTCTATATTTATAGAGAATTTAATTTGTTTGAAAACAGGGGACTTGTCAGTTGATCATCGAAAATATATTATGAATTTATTCTGTATCAATAGTCCCTAATACAGACAACGCTTTCAAACAAAGAAAAATGCCTTTTCAATTTCAAAGAGTCTCAGTCTTGATTTTAATTCAAAATTAAAACTTTTTGTTCTTTTCGGGGAATAAGAAGCAACAAAAATGTTATTGCATTCTTTGAGAGGGAAAGCATTGAAATTTTACACTTAGCTGACTAAAATGTATTTGAAAGGAGGTATTTCACACAAAAACGAAAGGTATGGGATATACACATCGTCCTGATTAACTATGAAAGTTATAAATAAAATTTGATGATTGGCTAATATTCCAGTCACTTTTGAAATGTCTTCTTTCCTCTCTGACGTCGAAAAGAAAACCCCATACTCTTCAAAGTTTTCGAAAATTACCACATGCTAGTAAAATAGTAAAATAAAACCTTCGGATACTCCAAGAAACAAGAACCTAAAACTGAAACAGGTAAATGAGAAACCTTGCTTTCCTGAAGCAGCAATGATAATTCCTATTTTACATCAACATTTAATTCAGAAATAGTTGACTCCCATTATCTGAACTCTTCTTCTAATCAAGGCAAAATATCATTTCTTCAACATTCTTCTTTCATGTATTATTACTTGTCTTCCTTCATCCGTATACTTTACATTAAAATATATTTCGTGGATCATAAACATTGAGTTTTCCTCATTTTCAAAATGCGCAACAGAGCAGTTTAAAGCTTCTCTGGTTTAACTTATAGTCTCAATTCCAAATGGGATGTTATAAAAATAATTCCCATAGAAGTGGAAAGAAGCATAAATAAATAAAGATCTCGAAATAAGGAAAAAAGAGAATTAATAAAATGATTTTTAGATCTCTCTTGGGATATTATGTAAATAAAACGACAAGTACAAGCGTCAATACAATTCGTTCTTGGAAACCAATATTTGCTTTTTTCAAATCAGATGCAGTCTGTTCCGTTCCTGTTGTTACTAATCAGCTTTAAAGTTAAATAGATATTATCGATCTTGTTTGCTTCGACAACTTCAAAACGAGTTTCACAAAAGATATGTTAACGAAAAAGATTAAAGAATTAAAAATATGAAAGGAAAATGATATCGAAATGGGACTATATTTTAAAAGAATGAAACCTTTACAATTACTGTGTAAAATAATCATAGCCATGGAATAATGATATACACATATCACTATTGCTCGAAAATTGAATGCATTTTTTCATTCTTTTCCTCTTCTATACGGTACCTGTCTGTGTGCTCTTATGTTGACAAAATAACAGAAATAGGAAAGAGAATAATTTGTTCTGAAAAGGACATTGTGTTATCCACTTATACTGCATATCATCGTTATTTTAATTCCATAATACTTGGCATCAAAATAACAATGACATTCCTTGCTGCTCACTTTCATTTCGATTTTCTCTTCAAGGTTTGACTTACGAGAATTGTAATATTCCTCTTCTATTTAAAGCTTCTTGATGCCTAAGGAAAGAAAGGAAGCTGAACTAATTCGTTTTTACCATCTTGTGGGTGAATGAAAATTTGAAAAATGTTACTGTATATTAATTTATAGTAGATACCTCCCACGCGCGCGCGCGCACACACACACACACACACACACAAAGAACAAAACAAACTATACCCATAGATTAAAAAATAATTTTTAAAAACGAAAAATCTTTCTTGAGGCCATGCTATTAAAGATGCAGCTACTCTGGGTAGAAGGAACGACTAACGCATGTCCAAGACTGCGATATAGTAAACTCTTTTTTGGACACTGTGATAATGGGGCACCTAAAATAGATATAAAGACTCTAATGAAAAAAAAAAAAAAAATACTCAGTTTTTTTCATATCGACCATCCTAAGTGGTCTGAAGAAGACACAACCAGCGAAACCTGGCGACTTACTCTCCAGCGATCTGTCTCTTTACAGAAAAGACGATAAAGAGGTAAAATCATGTCAACTCAGTCACCTCAGCAAGAACCCCGGATAAGACCTTCCTCTGTAGCCGTTAGGGCAGGATCAGTCTGAATCAGGATCAGGATCAGGATCACACTGAATTAATCAACCACCAGTGAACCTACAGAAGATGTGGGACAGATCTCTATGTAGAACTTCGTTTCAGAAGTCAAGAGAAGAGAGAGTTAATATATGTAATATCACCACATCTTAGGTATTTAACAAATGAAACTTCACTAAAATTCATTAAATTTCTCAATTCTATAATATCATTATCAGTATGGAAAATTGTGCTGTATCAATGTCTCATATCATAATTCCTAACATCTGATCACAAGAATTTTAACAGACTCGAACAGTAACCATTGCTGTCAATATAAAAAGACACAGGCACCTCAGCCATCGAGTGAATAAAAATGTTCTAAAAAATGGATCAAGAGAAAATTTAGAAATCAATTCACAAATTACATTGCTTCTTTTTGAGAAATAACGAAATTATCCAGTTACTTCTATTAACAGAAGATGACGTAAAAGAATGAATTATCCGAAAACATACTCAGATACTATTATCTCTGGATATAATGGAGAAAATAATGAAAATCTTTCCACTTAAATGACAATAATAGTGTTATAATAAAAAGCAAAGATTAAATAAAGTGAAGTGCTATAAGTAACATTTTATAAGTTTACTTCTTCAAAGTTAGTAATTGCGTTTCTTTCCCATTTTCTAATAGAATATTACCGTAATTGTATTGTTTACGCTCGGTATTTTCTCTATACTTTCCCAAAACCGATAAAATGAATTGTTCTTGGTAGGCTATTTAATGGTGTTTTCGTTCAGAATAAAGGACATATAGAGAAACTAAAAAGAATACGAGAGTTTTAATATTAGTTAGAATCGAATATAAAAATGCATCATTGGACAACATCATTCTCATAATTATGTGTACAATCACCCATTCATACGTTTTAATATAATTTAATAATTTGATATAATTTATACGATTGTAAACTTGACTGTGTGGTCGGAGATCTATGAATATTGACTTAATAGGGACAGTTTAAACATGTTTGTAAGGCTGGGCACTGAAAGAATATAAATAGAATTCCAGTGAGAATAAGCATTATATATATATATATATATATATATATATATATATATATATATATATATATATATATATATATATATATATATATATATATATTAAATTAGGCATATATATTTTATATATAAAGAAAATATTTATTGACGGTTTTACAATCTCGGAATGTGCTAGTCGCAACGCTAAAGTTCAAAATTTCAAGTGAGAATTCTTATATGAAATGTGTAATATGGTAAATCCACGAATTCTTTTTTTACAAGTGATTTTCAGTTAAATGGCATGAACTAAGTATATAGTTCAATTAATATAGTGATATGTCTTAGTATTTTTTTCTCAGGAATTTTGTACTGCGGATCAATTGTTTTTATAAACATATTAAATTAGGCAGCATATATTTTTTATTTAAAAAAACAATCATACATAGAATCAATCAGCAATATTAATGCGATTAATGGCGAAATCACTTCGCTAGTAGAAACATAATGTATGCATTAAAATACTGTTAATCCATTGAATGATGTGATCCTCATTTATAAAACTGTTGTCAGATGTTTCTAAATTTTAAAAGTTTCATAAGTTTAGCGTCTACAAACAGTTATTTCGTCTTTGGAAGCTGCCTTAGTCCTCTAACATTTCCGTTGTTTATGAAGGTTATCGATTCTGCAGTCAAAACTTGGACATTTTTTCAGTATAAGGTGCATGTCTGAATTTCTTGTTGATAGTTATGTAGTCGATCTTGTTTCTCCTTCTGGGCTTCTTTCTATTAGATTCGTTTGGGATGTTGAAGGAAATGTCTACTTGTACACGCGCAGAACGCAGTCTAGGAAGAGATTCAATAGATCGGTTCTCATTTCATCTAAGTCGTACTCATGATAAGGTTTGAAAAGATTTTGTGTGTGACTCTTCATCAAAAATATACAATTCTGTGGATCGATATGAGTCCTATATCAAATCAAGGCATTTAGGGAGTCATTACCTAAAAAAGACGGTTCATATTTATTTGGCCATTTCCTACTCTGATAGATTAGTAAGTATGGCAAGTATATCTATATATATATATATATATATATATATATATATATATATATATATATAAATGCAGACAGGCTAAAGGGGAATGGCTCAACGAAAAATTGCTGAAATAGAATGCGTATCACAGATAAGGAGATATGCAGAACTAACCCGACAAAAGACATGCTCATCAACAGGATGAATAAAATCAAAGGACGGATCGCTGATATTAGAGGAAAAAATACATTAGGGATGGAACGAATATATCAAAGGACTCTTCCACAACGAAAGAAAACAACTGGCAATATACAGAAGCACTAAACAAATGGAACAGAAGTAAAGCGGCGGGGACAGACAGAATTGTAATAGACATGCTGTCAGCCTTAGAAGAAAAGGAACAGTGTGGTTTCGTCAAATACACTGAAATAAGGAACACGATATTCATGCTCAGAATGTTATCAGAAAATGAAATACAAATGCAGAAGGACGTGTACCTGTATTTTATAGAAACACAAAGGATTCATTATTGGCGACCGCAATCTTAACAACGTAAGATAAGCAGATCACACCGTTTGATAGGAGACACAAAAATGAAGAAAGAGACAAGCTTGATGGTCAGAAACAATGCATGACATAATAACTGAGCTTGAAAAAAATGGATGGCGGAACAGGAAGTAGGAGAAATAAAAGAAAGACAAAATTTATGAATAACTACAAAGTACATGAAGTTGTAGAAATCCATGATAGCCTACGTCCTTAGAGAACACGGTACATGAATAAGAATAAAATCCTTCTAGGGTCGTAGGGGCACCACTGCGCGAGTAGCAGTGGTTTTTCCTGAGAAAGGTAGCCTAACGCAGCTCAACCCTCTCCAGGTTAGTTGTGAATTCATGTTTTACTTCTCCTAACCACGTAAGGCTATGGGACCCGATGTGTCTTTATCTTTACTCATAGCATGCGTAGGAATTTGATCGAGAAGAGATGGATTCATAATTTTAACAAAGGTATTAGCACGAATGTGGACTGGAAAACTGGAAATCGAACTCAGCTCTCCAATTCCTCAATTCGAGCCGCTATCCATTAGTCCACCAAGCCTCCTCAATGCAAAATATTTAGATGAGAACTCAAATTATGCTCTTAGACTCCCAACACGTTCAGAAGATCTCAATTATCATATATATTCAATATTTATTCTCAAGTCAATGAATAAATTTCACCTCAATCGAAATAATACTATAGGTATTAAGAAAGACAATATTTAATCAGATATAGACTGTCGCTATAGAGAATTATCAAACAATAAAACCCACAACCGTTGAATATTTCGAACATCAGAAACAATTGAAATGAGAAACACATGTAACTAGAATGGACAACAATGATATAATCAAGATGTTGATTTCTGCACAAAATTAAACAAACGATTAGGAAGAAAATTACTACCTGTATTAGAAAGATCGATGAGAGTGAAAGATTGTACAAATTTCAACTGACATTAACGTAAACTCTTCATGCAATGAATGTTGCCTGAATAGAAACGGCTTATCTCAAAATTACCTTTAACATTTTTATTTTTATTTTTTGATTCATTCAGCTTTCTTATTCAAAATATCAAACAATTTTAGCTTTTATTCTTTGTCTCAAGAAATGTGATTTTTGGGGGTCAGCTCATCATCATTAGGTCTTTTTTCTCGAGATTTTTAATGACTTAGTCTGTCTCACTATAAAATATTTGAGTCACAGTGAAAATCCATAATTTCTGATGAATTTCAAACAGAAAACTTTACCAATCTACAACTTTTCCCCGTTTTCGTCGTTTCTCTTCTGCATTGCCAAATAATCAGAACTTGTATAATTATTAGAGATTTAATTTTTAAAGAATTGCACTCATTGAATTGTCTAAATAATAATTCATATCAAATTGTAAAAACTCTTCGCAATTGCCCAATATCATATTTTATTAAGCAAAGCAATGTTTTCACAATAAAATGTTTATTTACCAACTAATGTAGGTGAAATTATCAAACCTAAGAAAAACAGTGACTGAAAAACAAATGTTACAGAGTTTCACTGAGCCAAGATTTACCTTTGTTGTGGCAAACCCTCCTACAGTAGAATGGACTCTTCCTCCTTTCATAAATACAAACTGCGAGAGTCGGATAGAATGGTATGAAGTGAAGTGGTAATACGCTGTTTATTTTGTGAACAGATCTCTTACTGACCGTTTATTTTTGCTACCTGAGCGTTCATTGTGCGACTTACTTTTTCTTTTGTGGACTTCGTTTACTGTTGAGTGTGATTTTGTTTTAATTTCTTACTATTATCGTTCCTGAAACTCGTTTGCATTTTTCAGTTTTTCTTTTATTTGTTCGTACTTTTATTTTTGTATATTTTTTGCTTTTTGTTTATTTCTTTATTGTATTTTGACCCCCCCCCTGTTTTATTTACCCTTTTTTGTATTTTGTTTGAATTGTTTATTGCCTTTGCGTTGACACGTTCTTGTTTCGGTTTCTTTTTGTTTGTTCCTTTTTTATGTGAAATAATATTTATTTAAAAAAAAAAAAAAGAAAAAAACAACTTTGAAAAGAAATCTGGTTCGGCTGTGTTGGTGCCGATATAAACATGGTCGACCATAATGCCGAAACACCGTTACCAGAACCGGTTTCGCTAGCAAAAACGGCCTGGACGGATAATAGGCCGTTGAAAAAAGATGGTGCGTTTTATCTAAACCAAAGAACTAAATATGAGGAATCATTTAAAGAAAATGAGTTCCTCACAATTCAAGAGGCGCTTGACGCAGTCAGTACACGCACCATATCCCTGCTGATTTCCGACGAGAATACCCGCAAGTTAATTGGGGTCAGCAGGGAAACTATGTAGGAAGCCCTTAAGGCATTAAACATCAGCCCCAAAGTCCTGGCACGTAGGACGAATGCCTTATGGGACTTATTACTTCAAACGGAGCAGCAGGCCAAAAGTTTAGCGGGAAGCGTATTATCGACGAATTTACGCCTGTGAATTGAAAACATGGGCATCCGTAGGACAAAAGTCACCGTCCATGTGGTGCCCGTAGACATTTCCGACAATAGGATGGGGGCCTTCTTCGCCAAATTCGGCGAGGTGAACGAAGTGAAGGGCCTCATGAGTAAAGTCGGCATAGAAACCGGTGACATGGAAGTTCATATCACACTAAATCGGAAGCAGTTTTTAGACATGCCAAATGTTCTGTTCTGTAGAGACAGGAAAATGTTGGTCGTCGCAGAAGGAAGGAGGCCGTGTTGTTGGGCGTGTGGGGTGGCAGGCCATATGGCCAAGGAGTGTCACAGTAAAATTGGAAAATCTCCTCCAATGACAGCGGAAAAAAACAACAGCATCGACAACAGTAACAACAGCAGTAGTACAGGCGGAGGAGGAATCCTCAAAATCACAAAGTGCTTAGAAGGAGGTGACGAGAAACCAAAAATCTCCTATGGTGTCGTCTCCTTCTAAACGAGAAGATAAAAAACAACCAACATCAGCGAAGGGAGCAGAGAAGAACAAGGACTTGCGATCACAAATGGACGCACAAAACCCCAACGAGGTGCAGCAACAAAATGGCGGGAGCACCACAAACACCACCAGCAGCAACAACAACAACAACAACAACAAAGGAAGCAGCAGCAAGACGCAGACACATCAATGAAGGTGAATAAAATGCCTCCACCGCGAGCAGCGTTTTTAAAAAGAACGAGAGACGAAGAAGAGGAAAAACCAGTGCAAGGTCACTCTGGTCGGAATAGGGCGGAGAGATACATGGACAAAACCAGGTCGCTCTCCGTCCCTGCTTCGCCAAGACTTAAAGTAGACATGTCAAAAATAAGGAGACACTCTGCTTCCTCTTATCGTGCTTCTTCCCCTTCTCCCTCGAATTCTTCCCTTAGCTCAATCTCCATCCCACTTATACATCCACTTCTTCCCCTCCTCACCCTTCAAGGGAGAGAAAGAAGAAATTCTCGCGACTTGATGAGAATTTTTAATGTAGACAAAGAGGAAGGCAAAAAAGGGTCTGTCTAAACAAAAAAGCCCTTTTAGGGCTCCTTTTTTAAAATGGACAAGATTGATGAGAAATCGGTGAAAGATCCGAGGAACTTCCCTCACGTCCCAGGATTCATCACTGTTGTGAGGGATACTGGAGCTTACCTGAAAGTATGGAGCCATTTATATGAGGCCCAAGAATCTTACTCAAAAATAAGGTTGTTCGAACAGATGAATCCAAACTTTAAAAAAATTTGTTCTGGGAGGGTCCCTGTGTTACTCCATCCCTCCTTATATAGAACAGTTGTTAATCTATCTCACGGATGTCGGCGGTATTGTCTTGGATGGTCGGATGACGACGGAGTTGGAAAAAGGGAGCCTGGGACAATCCGCAGATTTCCGTCTCGTATGTGAGTAGGTATTTTTCTTTTTTTCAGACCTAATCGATGTCTGTCAAGATATCCAATTTGAATGCGAATGGCTTGAGGGATCGGGGTAAGGCGGCCCGCCTGCTCCGTGATCTCTTGTCGTTCGGCGTGGATGTTGCCGCGATTCAAGAAACCCACTTTGTTTGAAACGTCGATGCTTGTGTGCTGTCAAACGACTTTGTCGTCTATTCAGCATATAGAAACCGACTAGCCAGAGGAGTTTCTTTGTTAGTGAAGCGGACTCTTGATGCGAAGGTGGAGCTTGTGCATACCGATGCCGAGGGCTGGTTGATCGTGGCCGATATTGCCGTGAAAAGTGGTTCGTTCCGAGTCGTTGCGGTTTATACGACCGGGAGGAGCAAGTCTCATGTTCACGACAGTTGGGGTCGTTCCTGGTAGATTAAACGCGCCTAGTCTCACTGGGTAGGCTATTTGGACATGCGGGACTTCCAGGAGCAGCTAATTAGCGTAGTGCAGCGGGAGCTAGTGGGGGTGGTTATCGGGAATGGGTGGTGGGATAGACTTAAGTATAGGATTATGTCTTTCACCACTGACTTCAGCAAACGGCTCGCCTTAGATAGAGCTGAGAATGTGAAGACGCTTAAAGCTAGTCTTTCCCGGGCGATGGCTGACGAGATACCCTAGAGATTGCCTTAGCTAGGGAGGCAGTGGAGCGTTCGAATAGCGAGCGCTACATGGGCCAGGTAATTAGACATAGTTTAAGCAAGATGTCTTCCGAGGCCGTGAACATGGGCACAGGAAGAGGTCCGTCGAGTTGGCGACCATTACATTCGGGAAGTCGAAACTCCGGAGGGGAGTACTCTTCGGGCCACTGGCGACATGTGCGAGGCATTTCGGCGGCAATTCGAGAGCCGTTTTACGAAGGAGCCTGGTCCTCGTGAGGACGAGTTTCGCAGCTATTTCGCTGACTTTCCTTGACTTTCGCCGACTGAAGTGGCTAGCTGCGAGGGAGAGATCACGGAAGGCGAGGTCTACGTGGCATTGAAGAAGGTTGGCAGAGGCAACTCGCCCGGTCTGGATAGTTTGCCCTATGAATTGTACTTGAGTCTGTCGCACATCTTTGTCCCGATTTTGACTCCAGTGTTCAACAACTCCAGTGGTCGGTTTTCCAGTGATGTGATCACGCTGATGAAACAGGGCAAGAGTGTTGGGGGGAAACAAGACGACTACAGGCCCATAACTTTGCTAAACACAGTTAAAGATTTTGGCCAAGATCTTGCAGGAGCGTTTGCAGTCAGTTACCGAGTCTCTGTTGGGTCCGGAGCAGACTTGTTCTGTGAGGATCCGAACAATTCAGAGCAACCTACATCTGATCCGAACGATCATAGAGGGTGTAAAAGACGACGATGAGGCCGCCCTGATCAATTTGGATCAGTCCACGGCATTTGATCGGGTTGACCATCGCTATCTTGCGGCTGTCCTGCAGGCCGCCGGATTCAAACCCGACTTCTGCCGCTGGATTAGCCTCCTGTATCGCTCCCCCAGTGCTGTCGTACAGGTGAACGGGAAGCTGTCGGGCGCTTTTGCGCTGTCTAGGTCGGTTCGTCGGGGTTGGACACTGTCGGCCCTGCTCTATGCTTTGGCGTTGGAGCCTCTCCTTCGCCGACTAAGAGACAGGGCGTGCACTCCGGCCCTACGTGGAATCGCCTTTTCTGGAGGGGTTCGAGCCAGGGTTTCTGCGTACGCCGATGACGTATCTGCTTTCGTGTCGTCCCGCAGCGACATTGAGGCGGTACTGAAGGCGCTTGATCGGTTCGAAATGGTGACAGGGGCCAAGATTAACCGCGACAAGTCGTCCGGCTTACGGTTAGGTGCCTGGAAAGGGGTCGATCTTCCGGGACCCTTCGGTTGGACGGACGATCCTGTCCGCATTCTTGGAGTGTGGTTTGGACCCGACCTCCAGCTGGAGAAAAATTAATCTGAAGTACGAGCAAAGGTCGACGCGGCCGGTTAGACTTGTCGTCGACGGAGGTTGTCCGTGAAGGGCAAGGCGGAGGCGTGTGCCACTTACGTTTTCCCGATTGTCTTTTATCAATTGTCCGTACTTCCTCTCTGTAAAGAACATCAGAAGACGCTCGAGCGCTCGCTATTCTCCATTTTATGGAGTGGACGCGTGAATCGGGTCGACAGACGAGTCTGTGCACAACGTCCGTGTCGTGCGGGGTGGGGGCTGGGAATGCCAGACATGTTGACCCACAATCTCGCCGCGAGGTTGGCTTTCCTGCGCCGCGCTTCGACAGGAGATTCGATTATGGCGGGGATTGTTAGAGACCCGTTCCCTCTCCTTATTATCATTCCACCCCCATCTCGCGGGTTGAGCGCCATCGTAGACCTCGGGATCAATCGTATTTCCTTCGCGAGTGTCGTTCGGCCTTGTTGGCTGTTCCTCAGTCCAGTGACCTTTCACAGCCTAGGAAGGTCTTCTATCGTCTTCCTACGTGAGCGGCGCGAATAGTCGGAGGAAGAGTTTTTCTCTTTCTGGTCTTGGGCCCCAGCGACGGATTATCTCACTAACCCTGAGTTTTCGCTTACCTGGTGATTGGCTCGGAATCGGCTGCCTATCAGTGACAAGGCTTTCATATCGGGCTTGGCGGATTTGCCAGACTGTGAACGGTGTGACTTTGGTTTAGAGGAAAATCTTGTGCTCATCGGTCGCGCATACGCGTGTGACAATGTGTCGCCCTCGTATTCTGGGGTGAAACGGATGGTGTTTCTTACGCTGCTGGCCACGGCTTGAATGGTTATTTGGACAGGAGGAAGTCTTGCAAGGCAACCGTCTTTCTCATCAGGATGTAATTCGATCCTTTGAACATCAGCTCAAGATGAAAATCAGAACTGATAGAAAACGCTTCCATTCGAAAGTCTTCAGCGAAAGCTGGGTTACTGAGGCGAGCTTGGTTTGTTTGAACGGGGCTAGCCTTGATTTTCTCTTTTAGGACAACCTATGTCACATCGGGGTGGTTTCCTGTGGAGCCTTCCCCTTGATTAGGTTAGACAAGCCTTGTGTAACTAGTTAATGCGTTAAGTGTTGTTCCTGGCCTGTTCCTAGCTGCCTCTTTGGTTATGATCCAAGTCTAGATTCCCAACCTCCCCAGTTTGTTTTCGTCCCTTTTCATCTCGACTGGGTCAGCTTTTATATTTCCCATGTACGTATAATTTTTTTCTCCTTTTCCACTGCCTTAGCGAGAGAGCCTCTTGATTTTGTCCCATGGGTAGAATACAGCGGCCTCTCTTTTTGAGGGTTGGGCGGGCCCTACTAACATCAGTTATGTTTAGTTTGACTTGTGTTAGTATTTTAGTTTGTTATTGGGTTCATCTCCCTCTCCTCTCATTCTTCATTATTAGATTTTTATGTATTTATTATCATTAAATTATTATGGCATTGGGTGCGTTTTGTAGGTTCACCTTGAGTGGATGCGGTATTGTCGTGTATGTAGGATTGAGTGGTGACGGATGCGTTTTTATGGTGAATGTGGAAATTGTAATGAGTGAATGGGTCGTAAATCGTATTAGCTATGTACAGGATAGTGTCGACCAGCCTCAACGCCTCCCCTTTTTATGGCATGTGCCACAATTATGTATTTTTGCATAATAAAGATTGTGTGAAGTGGTGTGGAGTAGTAGACACAGTGCTAATCTACTAACGCTATTGTTTTGTATATATCTTCAATATATATTTTCAACCTACCTTCGTCTTCCGTGTCTTTCTTTCTGGTCTCTAAACAGGCCACAACAACTTGTCGACGAGGATTCGCACTTCACGTGAACTCAAAAAAGTTTGCCGTTGCCAGTTTCCATAAAAACTTGGCCACGAAGATTTACGAGGATTTTGCGTGGACCACCGTGATTGAAAGGAACTCACTCAAAATACGGAAAATCGAGGATTTCAAAAGTAATTTATTAGAACTTGTAAAATACCAGAATGCACAGCAATTACAATTCCACGAAAGAATGGAAGCGAAGTGGAAAAAAAAAACAATTGTTCTCTCAACAGGAAAAAAAATGGAAAATGTATTACTGCAAACCCAGAAGGAAAATCAAGAGAGACAGCTTGAATTTCAAAAGCAAGTGTTAGAATTGACAAACCGTAGTAATCCCATTGAAAACAAATTTTCTTTTTCGCAAAACACCATTTGGAGTGACTCAAAAAAAGTACGTCTTCCTCTGAGGAAACTTGGCACATCTGAGCACACAAAATTCGTTAACTGCATTCTGCCCGGTAAGACTAGCGAATAGACATTCTCCGAAGCAGTGGAATTACTAACGGAGCCCTTCAGCGCAAAGACCTCTCTTTTTCATAAGAGATGGAAATATCTTAATCTAACTAGGAAAGAATGGGAAGACTACACCATTTTGCGTCAATTGTAAAGAAGCACTGAGATGATTTTAGACTGGCGGAGATAAGTGCGAATAAATTCAAATGCTTGATATTCATGCAAGGACTGGTTTCAACAAAAGATGCAGAAATTAGACGAAGAATACTAAACAAAAATTGAAGAATGAGCCGAATATAACTCTACAACAGATCGCTGAAGAATGTCAGAGGTACGTCAGTTTAAAGCAGGATTCTAAAAATATTGAAGAATCTGGTATTGCTCATCACAAAAAAGTACGCTACAAACAGAAACAAAGAAAAAACCAAATAAGTTGCCCCCTAACCCATGCTACGGATGTGGGGCCCTACATTGGTACAAAGATTGTATGTTCCGGAATAAAAATGTTACATTTGTAACCGAATCGGACACAAAAGTTCGCACTGCCGATCTAAAAATAAAACCAATAGACGTATAAAAATACAAGGTCGGACGAACTAATATCAGGAAATTCGTGCACTTAAAAATGTTAAACAAAATGTAGAATTTCAACTAGACTCGGGTTCTGATTTAACTATAATGAACTTGCAAACATAGAAAAGATTGGGTAAGCCAACCATGATAAAATCTTGCAAGATCAGTAACAGGAGAAAAAATTAAATTCGAGGGAGAATTGATTACAAATATAACATTCAACGGGAAGACTCTTAAATTAAAATTGTTCGTACTGACAAATACTAACAACCTCTTTGGCACTGATTGGATGTCACGATTCCAGCTTTGGGACTTACCTATAAATTCATACTGCCAAAAAATTAAACTACAAGACAACGTCCAGCCAGTGTTCAAAAAGAAGCGAAATGTGCATTATGCCTCATTCGAACAAATTAACGAGGAAGTTGCAACAGTAGTAAGAACTGGAGATCTATCGAAGGTATCTGTTTTCAAAGAGCAAACCTCAGATCTCCGTAAGGATTTATTAACCATTTGACGGCAATACAATATATACTATACCAGGATTTTGAAGATAGATAATTATTTTTAGCATTTTGCAAATGAAGAAACATTAATTTCGTGATTCCAACTTTCGTCAACTTGTTTTTATTTAAATTAGCAACGTCAAAAATAACATCGACGATAACACTGACAAAAGCAAGAATAAAATATGCCATTAATGAGATTAATAATAAGCTTACAAATTGCTATCAGCAGCTTAAATTAACCCACAACATAAAAATAATTGAAATGAAATTAAAAATTTTAGGTAAAGAATAAAATCCCAAGGAAATCGAGCCAAGCACATCGAATTAATTATGCTTGGACATTTTTTTCAGTAACGAAAAATAACAAACATTAATTCATGAACGATTCCCTACAAGGCGAGTACAAACTGAGTGCTAACATGCTAAAATTTCAATTCCCCTCTGGCCGGGAAAATTACACTGCGAAAATTTATAATTGAAATTCTATGACCCTTGTGCCCTTTAGTAATTTATATATCGCCACTGTCTTGTCTAGGCAAGCCTTCCCTTCCACCACCTGTTGAGAATTATTGTATTATTTGCTTCGATGTTGGCTTTTTGTAGTATCACCGATATGCTTTCGTTCATTGTTTTTTAGGGGTTTTTTTTTTTGTTTTCAGATTCTTGTTTAGCAGTTTTTCCCTTCAATTACAGTTTTCATTTTCTTGTTGGACTTCAATGATTTCTTGAATGAATTTGTCAAGCTTCCGCTAATTTTGTTTTGTTTTCCAGTAAATTTCTTTTTCTTTTCTCTTTTTCGCTGATTTCGTTTATTTTTATTTGTGTGTATTGTTGTATTTCATTTCGTCTTTCTTCCGTTATTCCCATTATCTCTTTTCCTTCCGAATGTCATCGTTTTTGAAATTCCATTCCTTTCAGACCCTATAATTACGCATACAATTACTAAGCAAATACCATGCAGCCACACTTTACAGATGCATGGAAATACTTTTAAAGGCAAAATTTTAGAACAACTCTCTCTCTCTCTCTCTCATAAATTATAAATTTACTAATTTAAAAAAATATGATTCTATCGCAACACAGGAATTACCATGTTTCAAAAACAGAAACTAAAAACTTTAAATTTAATTATAGAATTAAATTAAAATACATAGTACTGTTTCATTTTCAAAATCGATTGAAAATGAAATAGTACTAAGGATTTTAATTTAATTCTATAATTAAATTTAAAGTTTTAATTTCTGTTTTTGAAACATGGTAATTCCTGTGTAACGATGGAACCATATTTTTAAATTAGTAAATTTACAAATTTTTATGCTCTGCAGAATTGTATTGAGCAATGTTGTTTTTAAAAAAAAAAAATAATTAATAAGAACACCGGATTATAAATCTTACTGTTCTTTCTCTTTATTTATATATATATATATATATATCTGTAACATCAACAAAATACAATACTATATAGCATATTACCTCCACTTACGCAGTTAGAATGAAACCGGTAAGTTATGCGCAGATGAAAATAAATGTAAGCCATTTGTATAAAACACTCTGAATTTTGAAAGTCTCGAATTAATGGCCACGTTGCCAGTTTGAAGCTTTTAAATGGGTTGGGAAGCTGATTTGACAGATAGAGAATTGTTTAATTTTAATAAACTCAATGCATTCAAATGGAAAAAAAAGAAAAAAAACATTGAACAACATGGGAATTGCGAATATGATCGGTAGATACAAGTGAGTATTATGAAGTATGTAGAAGTTCCTGAACAAATGAAAACGCCTATCTGTGACTCATATTTAAAAAAAAAGAAATGATAAAGAAATACACCTTTTTTTTATGATACGGAAATTTCAGGCTTTGATAAAGAATCACAAAGATCGGGATGTAAATCAAGTGTCAAAAACATGTGAGGTATATTAGTAAGATAGACGTCATAGGAATTTCAGGTTATAATATCTGTTTTACTAAGAAATGCGATAACCTTCGCTTCCCTGACGGCAAAATGATCAAATTTCACATCTAAACTGTTTGTCTATCTAAAATACTACATTTATTAGACAATTTAAATACAAAGTAATAAAATGACTCCAAAAAGACGCGGATTTTGACCAATAGTCTTTTCTTGTTTTTGTTATTTTTTATTTTATTTTAATTTTTTTATTTATTTTATTTATTTATTTATTTTTACTTTGCATATCTCCAATGCGTTTTACAGGGTTTGGTAGGCTGGTCTTTTGGATTATAGTGTTTCTAGTCAAATTGTTAATCGTTTCACCCCAAACAAAATGATAATGCCATTAAGACGCAGTGTGTTTCACGAAGTAAAAGTGAAAAAGGAAACTGGGAATAGGGAGGATTGAGGAAAGGACAAAAGATGAACGGGATTCAAGAAGACATACGATGACGATTGGTGTTTGATTTCAATTTAAAAAAAAAAAAAAGTATCTAATTTTAATCATTTATTTCTTTCTATTTCCATATTTTACCATTCTATATTTCCAAACTAAGCACATATTGGGCTATGCATGTGCTACACGGCTGGGAATCAGGAATCAGAGAGTTGAGGCCTAATTCCAGTCGAGTTCATTACGTTCACTTACATGGGAAACGTATGAATTCATCTCTTCTCTCCACCCCAGCTATGGGTATATAGATGAGCCTATGTTGAAGGGCAAAATCTAGTCTGGCGAGGTAGATAGCTACCCGACCGCGTGTATACGGGGCCTACGGGTAATTTTTGCCCTTGATTGGTACGCGCCAGGTAAAAAACAAAAACAAAAAACCCGGCCTTGTGCGACATCCGGCCTTGTGGGAAAATTTCAGGTTTATACCGAGGAGTTAACGATTAATCGTTACTATACATGTCGACTCTCTGCCTTCAAGAAGACAGAAACCCAGACGAAAGGCATGGTCTCTCTCGTCTGGGAAGGTAGACAGCTATTCGATCCGGTGTATACGGGGCCTACGGGTAATTTTTGCCCTAGCTCGGTACGCGCTACGTAAAAACAAAAAAAAAAAACAATCTTGTGCCACATCTCGCCTTGTGGGAAGATCTCGGATAAACACCAAAGTGTTAACGATTAACTGTTTATTATATTATTCTCCGGAATAAACAACTTCTTATTTTCTGTGTGTTAACATTTCCTATTTATGACACAACAATTATTATTATTACATTTACTTGTTAATTTGCTTATTGTTTACCGTATGCTAGACGTATAATTTTATTTAGTGTTGGTTGTATTTTTCTTTTATTGTTGGTTTCTAGTATTTGAAATTTTTGTTTTTATTTTCATGGTGGAGTATAATTGTATTGTCAATAAATAGTTCTCGAAATCTGAATGTGGACAGGAATATTCCTTTAAATGTTGTGCAATAGAGTTTGAAGCTGACAAGTGTAATATAATTCTCCCCGATAATTTTGTTGTGAAACCAACATATATATTTATTTTTTTGTCAAAGATTCAAATTTGGAGTGATCGTCAAGTACTTGTTGTTGTTTTGAATTATAATCAAATTTATTTAACACAAAATTATATAAGTATGGTTACATAGACCCTTGGTATCGACTTTTATTTGTTTTGTTAGGGACTTGTTTTTTTTTTTTCATGTCTGTCTTTTATTGCATCACTAATTTCTGGTTTTGTTGTTAGTTGTTGTTCTTTAAGTTTTTGTATGATTTGATATAACATTTCAATTTCAGTTTTTAATCCAATCTATTGTAGATAGGCCCAAGTTTGAATAATTCCTTTTGGTGGTCTGTTAGAAATGATGAATTTATCTTTATTATCTGGAAGATTAATAGTTTCTTTGTATAGTGTATTAAGTTTTTTTTAATGTTCAGACGATGTTGAATTTCATATTTATTAACAATTTATGAAAGTCTGTTCAGGAATTGCTTGTTAAAATAACTAAATTGTATTTTTTTTAAATTAAACTTACAACTGCAATGTTTTAAAATATTTAAATTGTAATTTTTAATTACAAATATAAATTAAGATACCGCCCATAGATAACGTTAGTTTTTGGATTAACTATAATGGAGCCGTTCATACGTGTTTGAAATTATATCAGGGCACGTTTCATGCATATTTACAAAAAAATCACAACGATTAATTTTTATGTCTTAGCAATTCACCGCTAAAGATGATCTATGGTGAGATTGAAAGTACTTGGGAAAATAAAATAAATGAAAAAATCTACGGCGACTTCATTTATGAGTTTCATAACAACATTAAGAAATTGTTCAGTGAATTTGAGAGGATTAAAATAAAAATAAATAGACATAAGTCTAGATGATTCAACGAGGATATACTGCCCTAAACACACACACACAAACACGCAGAAACACACACACATACACAGACATATATGTGTTGTTGTTATTATTATTATTATTATTTTAAGAGACTATAATTAAAACATGTTGAAATCGCTATACAAAAGCTTTCATGTTTTCAGTACTTTGATTTTATTTCATGAGACGATGTTAAGTACCTGGTGATTAAATGATTTTTACGAAAATTATAAATCGAAGTCTTACCTCTTTTTCGAAAGTTAAGCGGGGAGGGGAACATAAAGTCAGAATCAAAAATAGACTTGTGAGTATGTCTTGACTAACCAATTAAATGCCAGATCAACGCTGAATAGAAAAGTAAGCTCAGACGGCGGTGGATGAGTTAATGTTTCATGTCATGATAAACCGAAACATAGACAGGCCATCTCTGACAATGGCGGAAAATATGTAAGCTACAAATATATCGTAATTGTAGACAAATATGACATGTTCAATTCTTTGAAAAGTCGTTGAAGAGAGGAGTGGGTTAATCAGACGTAAAATTAACAGAAAAAAATCTTTAATTTAGATCCAGGAAGCTTGTAAATAAATTTAAAAAATGTGGCACATTTATATAATATATTAATACTACTAACTGGATGGCAATACATAGCAATATTAAAGCTGAATAAACAAAATAAGGTAATTACCCGTAAAGGGTGAAGCATTATATACTAATAAATTATGGCTATAAGAAATGGTAATACGTATTTTTAAAAATTTAAACACAGTACGCCAGGATATAGGAAGTTTCAGTGTAGGATACTGGTTCACTTCCTGTCGTAGGACACATATTTTCCTTGAGATTTGACATTCAGGCCGGTAATACTGTTAATACTGTTTATTATAAACAGAACATTTACTTAAATATTTGTATCTATAAAAATAACGTATAAATATATATATATATATATATATATATATATATATATATATATATATATATATATATATGACTTAAGGAGATCAATTCAACAGAATATATATATTTTTACAAATTAAATGGAATATTTGCACAAGTTTCTGGAGATTTTGAAAGCTGGTGAAATGACAGAAATATCTTAGAAGTAAATGACCTAATAAAAAAGGGGACAGTTTTCGTTTTCTTTTTTTTTATGAAACAATATGCCGCTTATAAAATCTTTTAATTGCAATATTCTTTTATAAACAAAGTAGAACAGTAAAAACACATGAACAATTAAAATCGAAATGTAATTTCAATTAAATAAAGGTTATCATTGATTTCCTTCAATACACGGATAAGTTTCCTGGGGATAGAGTCGCGTATAATGTAGAGTTAAAGTTAGATATGTTATTAACTCCTGACAAACATACGTGTATCTAAATTTCCAAGTTGATCAAGCACGCGTTATAAATGAATGAATGCAGAGAATATATATATTTCTAATAATACCGATATAATGAGACAATTTCGTGTACTTATCTTCTAAATCCATACAGAAAAAATTACTAACATCGTTTGCTTGATTACAATTTTACTCTGAAAATGCTCCCAATTAAATGTTATATTCTCTGTCTGTATTTTATGTGTTTTCGGGCGTGTCAATGTATTGGGACGAATATTCTATTATGAATATATGCATACGCAAAACCGAACTATTATATAATCCTTTTCACCATTATTAATAAGATTGTATCAAATCTTGCAAAAAGCTTATTAATTTTTTTACCATTGTCTATTATAGTGAAAATCATTTTGTCAGCTAAGGTTTTATTACTTCCTGTTTAGCCTTCTACATCTTCTTAAAAGTCAAGTGAGAATCCAAAATTTTTTGATTATTTTTTAGTTGATGACTTTTTAAAAGCTTTATGGTAAGTGATTCGGTGTGTTTAATTTTTTTTTCATTTACGTTTAACTTTGCGAAGCAACAATATTTTGCTTTTTACTCGTTTATAATTTTGTTAGCCAATCTGCAATTTGTAATTCACGCATTTTATGATGATAATTTATATATTACAAGTTTTAATATTAATCTTGTAAAGTACCAAATAAGATGTTATATTTAGGAAAAAAATAAAATATTCCATCAACTAAATTAGAAGACAAGAAGAGGAAAACAACATTTCAAAAGAGAAATAATTTCAAACATTAAAATAAATATTGTTTTAATTAATCGAAGTTATTTGCTAAAATCTACTTAGGATATTAACTAAATAAATACGTATAGTAAAATAATTAAGATCTTAAATGAAATCATTTCATATGATCAATGATTCTGCGTTCATCTATCAAATGGTTAATGAAAAATAATACTGAACATCGTTAAATGCAGGGGATCGATGATTAATTCTTTAATTGTCATTTTAATATCGAATATAAAATTGCATTTGCCTTTCGGAATTGTAAATTTATACTTATGGTCGTATATATAATTAGACAACGAAATAAAAATAATCCTATATCTTTGGCGAGAGAGGAACGAAAAGGAAAATTAAAGGGAAATCCTAAGCGATGAGGACGATTTACTGTTGATTGAAAAAAAACGAACATAAAGAAAACAAATGAATAGTACAAAAAAATCACAGGAAAGTTGAACAGAGAAAGGGACAAGTAGATCATCAGTACATAATATCAACATGAGAAACCGATACAGTTAATAACGTTAATATCTATCTATCTATCTATCTATAAACAAAATAAAACTTTTATTTTCTAACGCGTTTTTTCTTATTTTATCAAGGCAAAGGTAGCATTTTACTTTTCAACAGGCATTTATAAATGGAAGTAAAAATATCGGTAGGTTTACTATTTTTAAAATTTAAGAATTATAAGGCTGATTGTAAAATTCAAGTTTGATTATGGAAGATAAGTGACATAATTTTATGACTAATAAATGTTATTTTGGCATTTTAAAAAAAAACATTCTTATTGTGGATTTTTTTATTTTCTAATTTGTTGTTTATGTATTTATTTATGTTAAATAGTATAACTATTATTCTAACCACTACAGCAGAATAAAAGCTGGAATAATTATAGGATTTTTGAAGAGTACTAGAAATCTGCAGCCCTCAGTATTTAGCTGAAGACGAAATATAGATTGGAAACACATTTAAGCACCTCTAGTATCCTTATTGCTTCACCCACGATGTTCTTAAATAATTAAAAAAATGAACATCTAATGGTATTTTTATTTCTGTTTAAAAATAAATGTTGCAAAATAAAATCCTCGCGTTTACCCTAATAAAGTCCAACAAGGGACGAAACGCGTTGGTAAAGAAAAGTTTTTCTTTTTTTTTTTTTTTTTCGCATTATTTTTTAAAGATATATTTTATTCATATCTGAAATTTTACACACTCACACATACACACATACAAATATATATATATTTTTCAATAAGCTTCACCCTGTACAAGGCCCGCGATCCACTTGAGGTGGGGGGGGGGTTACATTAGGAGACTGTTTATATGGATAGAAGTGAATAAATATATATATATATATATATATATACACTTGCATAAAAGAAAATAAGTACGAGGTAGAAAGGGAAGGTTTGAATAAACGTTTAAAAAGATAAAACGGTTATTAAAAATGAAAGAAATAATAAAAATGAAAGAAAGATTTCTGTGTACCAAACAGAATCTAACATGTAAATATTAAAATCAAATAACCATCCATAGAGAAAGATCAGTAATTTGGGGAAAGAGTGAATTAAAGAAATTAGATAGAAAATATTAAAAAGAAGGCAAATAAAAATAGCAGCTAAAAAGAGACAGGGAGATAGAAACCGAAGTGCGGATAGAAGCAAGAAGGCCCAAAATTGAAAAGTTGAGGAACTAAATAATAACAGGGAAGAAAAAGAAAATATAAAAGAGAGAAGAAGCGATAAACACAATTGTAGCAGAAATAGAGTCACAAAGAAATATAATTAAATTTACTGGAAAAAGAATTTCAATACTGTATAATTGAAAGTCAGAATTTAATTAAAATAACATTTTATTGACATTGATGAAAATTAAATAAAGTTCATAAGGGTTTACGTAAATATTGAGTTTTCCGTTCACGTCTCCACATTGGCTTTCAATTGGTGCAGAAATTGAAAACAGTAGTTCGATTCGTAAGAAAGACGAGCAATAAATTTGAATTTATAATTTTGTTTATATTATTATTATTTTAAACATTCCTTTATTCGGGACAAAAGAGAGAATTTACTCGTTTTCAACGAATTCTGTTCAGAATAAGTACAGGTTATATCTCATACATTGTAGGCTGGCCAGAAATCGGAATAATGTGTTGCTGTTAAAACTCGTAGGCCGTTGCTAGTTAAGTGATTTCTCCTTGGAAGTTCGTCTATTTTGATCCCATGTCTGACATATTTAATAATAATAATAATAATATATGAATCAGATATAGTTGCGTATTTCTTTTCTGTGCTTGCCTTTGGCTTTCAATTTCGGAACAGGCAAAAATAGACCAAGACTTTTAGATATATTTAATGCATTGATGATTAAGGGTTAAGTATTTGGGACAAATTAATTTCCTTTTTATCTTTTTTAATCATTTCACACCAAGCAAGGCAAAAAAGCTACCGAGACCCAAGGAGTTACTGAGTCTGAAAGAATATGAGTAAAAGTTAAACATTATTAAGGGGAGATAACAATAAAAAAATAAGAATTAGGAATACAGAATATAACGACTAACGTTGCATTTAAATATTTCAAGACCAAAGTTAGAGTTTCCCAAACGAGAAGGGCGAGAGAAGAAACTATTGACATAGAACCTGTGGTTATATCTAGCATTTTCTACTGGAAAAATGATGAAATCTAAATACAAATCTAGTATTACGCTTAAATCCGAGATAACAAAAAGAAAATCTCATAACAACAATTACCGTGTAAATAAAGACTTCGGGGAAACTACGTTACAGCGAGAGAAAGGCGGCTGAAACCGAGATGTCAGACCAGGGCCGATAATATTGCAGTTTTATTTGGACTACATCAAGAATCTCTAAATATACGGTAGAAGCAATATTTCCCCTTCATGTCAGACGTAATTATTTGCTCGAGAAGGTGCCACACTACACGTAAGTCACTAATCTGCTACTGGATGGCATGCCACTAGTATTTATCGCTGGTGGCCCGCTGTCGGATCGACGGCGTGTTTGTCTCGGCAATGTTACCACTGGCGGGTCGCTAGAGGTCCGTCGGTGGCTACCAGAGGACCGTTGGCGTTGCCACCGGCGGCCCGCCAACCTACCACTATCATCTTACGTGTAGGGCATGAGTCATATTCTTGGAGGTAAACATCAGCCATGCTGATAGAAGGTAAGACGAATAGTTTCGTTTTGGATGCGTTAAAAGAAAGAAGCCATCTCTTAACCAGTTAACAACAAATTGGAGGCCTTATTTTAAATCAGCTGCCAATTTGAGTTTATCAAATCGATCACACAGGAGTAAATAGTTGTGTCATCAGCGCAGATACCGAGTTGAGAACTGATAACATCAGGCAGGTTGTTGAAGAAAATTAAGAATATAAGTCAAAGGAAAAAACAGTGAGGGAAATTCGCATTAATGCAAAAATATCTAGACGAGTTACTGTTCAAGACATTCATTTTCAATTTGATTAGAAAGATTCAATCAGATCAAAAATTCTTCCAGAAATAACATAGCCTTTCAATTTGTGAAGTGGACCAGCATGCCAAACCCTGCTCAAACGCCTTCGAAATACCCAAAACAACAGCCAGAGCATCACCATTATTATCTAAAGCTTGATAGACTCTTAAGCCTTAACCATTAATACATCAGCGGTTAACCTAGAGAAGCGAAAGGCATTATTGCGAGGTGAGATAAGTAGCAAGACATTTATTGTAGAGTTTAAACTGAACACGAACTAGGAGCAAAATGCAGGGATATCAAGTCTACATATTCTGTGTGGATCCAGTTAGACAGATGATAGTAGAAAGCAGGGATGGAGCTATATGCATTTTAAACAGTAGAGACACAGTTCTACTTAAGTAAAGATATAACATATGAGTCAAGGGTAGAAATGGAAGAACATTTACGAGTAAAATATTCTGCTACATCAGCAGGTGATGATAGCACCTCAAATTTAGATAGGAAAGATAAAAGACTTACCCTTATTTAACAAACTACTACAGAGGCGCCAGTAGTCGCGAGAAACAAATTTGTTAGAGGTGCCTCATACTGCCAGCAAACAAAGACCAAGCCTTCTTAAGAACACGTTTACAGTTATTGCTAGCAGACTCAAAAGGGCGCCTATTATGATTAGAAATATCACGTTGGTACAGCCGGAAAAAATAATTCATGTGGGTTATAGCGGCTGAACTGCTAGCTGTCAATCAAGAAGATATTTCCAAGATTATACAAAATCATCGATATCAGCTTTTACCCAAGAAGAAATCTTTATAGCACAATTTTCAAGATTAAGGTTAAAAATGTGAATAGGAAGTTTATGTCTAATAGACGACTCAAGAGAAATGTGAGCATATACTACGGCGTTATCTGAATTGCCAAGAGGACAGAATTGCGGTGATCGATAAGAAAAACTAAAGTAGCATGTTGATCAGAATTATTAGGGAAACGAGTAGGAAAATCCACAAATTGACAGAGAGATTGAGCAACGGAAATATTGAAAGTCGGTATAACGGCAACATCAGATTACTTGACTTGATGATTATTAAAATCACCAAATACAAAACGTTCGCAGATGAATGGGGAGGGAGATAGAGTGAATTTTCTATTTTGGCTAATATATTAGAGTCCTGATAATAAATATACAACAAGAGATGGGTAACAGCAATAAATAAAGTCGGAAGCACATGGAAGAATCATCTTGGGATTCAGTTGATGATTCCCTTGCCATTAGACGATTTTCCTGGATGTTATCCCCAAGGTCATGCATATCTATCTTAGAATCCTTTCCACGAATAGGAAGATAGCCTGGAACAGAAAATTCATTGGTACCGATAGAAGAATTTAAATTAGATTTAAAAAGCGCTAAGATATCTGAAAAACGTTTCAAGAGAAAAAGATTCTACACTACAGAAATTCGTTAAAAGTCTACGAATACTGGAAAAGGAAAGATTGTCATGATGGTTCTGTGAAACCTATGCCAATATCTACATAATATTAACCTAGGTACAATATATATAAATATATATATATATATATATATATATATTGTTCATTTACTATGTATGTAGAATAGATATATCATATGGAATCCGAAAAAAGACTTTTTCTTAATTGATATATCTCTTTAATTATATATGTCGGATCTCAAGTCTCGTAACCCATTAGGGTTGTAGGGACACAAAATATAATACAGGTAATACAGTGATGCATATGACATCAAACAGAGTTCTCTATTTGCCATTCTAAGGAAACGATAGCTGAAACGGAGATTGGTAATATTTTCAAAGCCTTAACGCAAAGTGATCGAAGCAGAGTTGAACCGAATTAAATTTCCTTGCAAATAACCTTTAAGTTATCCACACTTCCCACATATAAACAGCTTTCGTCAAATATCTGAATTTGTTCTTTAAATATTATTTTTCAATTTACAAGAAAGACTTTTTTATTTTGTAAAGAAATATAATCATTTAAAGTTCTAGAGAGAATTGTATCTCTTAATAAATTGTTGGATTTAACTCAACTACATTCAGGATAAACATTGTTCGAATTTCTTTTATTTTACAATTATTTCAGGTATTAAATATATACTACATAATTTAACTCTCATCAGATATTGAATATTATGTATTTCTTAAATAGAATGTTTTCAATAACTCATATTCCCATCATTATTTTGAAAGTTTTGTTGCATACTGTTCATTTCTGATTAATCATTTTTTAATCTTTTTGTATTTTGGAAACAGTTAAGTCGTTTTAAAAAGTTGATTTCTAAGATATTTAAAGATTAGTGAATTCATCATTGAGATTTTAATTAAGAATAAAAACTACAAATCTGATTTAATTTGAGTATAATGACGATTAAAGTCATATTTATCTACACTTTAATAAGAATAATAAGGATAATTTTAACCTCTAATGGCAAAAGTCATAACACGAATACAAACTTGCAATCGCGATTTTTGATAGTTATTTTTCGTTTCTGTTGGTATTTCTTCTTATTCATATTTAATTCCGTTGTCCGTCTTTACTTCTTTATCGCCATTTCTTGGTAAATCTACCAAAAAGTTCCAAATTTATCTGAAGTAAACAGATTCGCTTTTTAACTTGACATCAATCGATATTATTTATAGGAAAATATCCACCAAAAAAACTTTAGTGTTTTACTGTTAAATACGTTTATATTAAGACGTTTTCCCTGTATATTCCATGCTAAATTAAATGCCATAGGGCTACAAAAGCAACAATATATAAACGTTATGCTTTCTCAAACAGAAAAGATATACGAAAATCGGCCGTTTTAAGTATAATAAAACATGATAACTTAAATAAAATAACTTCTAAAGCGTTGGAACAAATATATTCTGTGAGAACTCCCACAAGGTACGTTTCAATTACATTGATAGGCAAATATCAATTCCTTACAAATTACTGAAAGTTTTTGATCCGAGGAAGGAACAAATATCTCTTATTGCTTAGTCGTTGTATAACATTTCTAAATTATTTCTTTTACAGTGGTAATACACCTATAAGAATGAAATTAAACCATTGAATTAGTACGTAAATATATATTTCTTGTGAATTAGCAGGCTCGTCACTCAGATTAATATTACTGGAATTAGTTAGATGCCAACACAATTGTGCCTTTAGTAAATCAAAAAAATATATATATTTTTTACTTCCAAGCACACGCGCGTGCGCAGAGAGAGAGAGAGAGAGAGAGAAAGAGGGAGAAAGGGGGAGAGAGAAAGAGAGAGAGAGAGCTTTTGTTCATAAGAACCCTGTAGCACACTAAGAACAAAATCTTCCTTTTCGTTAAAATTTTATTTATGTAAAGACAACTTTTATGGATGGGAAAAAATGGAAATAAACAACAAAAATTGAAATAGAACGATCTGTGTTTTGAAAGCTGTTTAACAATGAGAAAATTTTGATTCAACAATGTGCATGAAAATGTCATAACCTTTGAACATTTGGTAGAACGCTGATACCTATAAATCTGCATTTAAAATAAATCTAAAAATTACAAAATGAAAAGTTAAATTATTGTTCATAGACTTAAAGACGATACAAAATGTCGGTATATACACTTTTCAAATGTACATATTTCTCACATAAAGCATTATAAAATATTATAATATATTATAATAAGATTATTCCCATTCGTTATGTTTAGGGTTATAAAAACGTAAAATATGATAATGGCAAATAAATACTTTATTAAACGATTTGATATTTAAAATAATTTTCAATATATATATTCGGGTCCTCCTCTTCTTCCTTCTCTACCTCCCTGTTAGGGCCGGCGCGTCTTACCCATGAAACCCCCAACCGGGTGTGAGTGTGGGGCGTTTTGGGTGGAGGCACCGTGGCTTGTGCCATATTTTCCAGCACTGGCTATCCGCCATTCTTTAGAATTATTTAAAAATTTTTGTTACATTGTCACTCACCAACTAATAATAATATATATATATCGTGTATCTGCATGGCCAGTGCGGTGCGTACGACGCTGGATAAACCCTCACCCCACCCGACGTGTTTGGAGCGGCAAACGGACTGGTTTCAGCAGCGTTTTTTTTTTTTTTGCTTTTTCTACTTTTTACTTTTTCTACCTAAGTTATGTTGTCAATCATCAACTACAATAATCGACAGGGGCGCTGCTTAATGCCCCGAGCCTCTCATCCGTGTGGGAGCCATGTGTCTACTAGAGAAGCCGGGTAGAAGTTCTATTTTCTGTAGAGTTTATTTTTTAATTCTAATTTTCTTTCTGAACAGTTCTTTTAAATCAATTAAGAGGCTAATATATCTTGGTAAAATCGTTTTTTCTTATTCTGAGATCATCCATTAAGGTGGGTCTTTGATTTTTCTTAATACTAAATAGAACGACTTAAAAATAAAAATGTATAAAGATTTCAACGTATGAGAAGTTGTCCCCAAAACTGAAATACTGATTTTAAAACAAATTTTTAAGATGATTCCATTTGTGTTGGTCTCTTTGCAAAAAAACTTGTTTCAGCGGAGATGCGTCGGCGATTAATCTTTATAAAAATGTAGAAATTTGCGACTTTTTTTTTGAGTAAAATTTAGTCATAAAAATATTAGTAGTTATGAGAGAAAAGAATAACATTTTCTAAGATATTTAAAAAAAAAAAAAACCTATTCATTCTAAAAGTTAATAATTAATGAATTTGTACTGAAATTTTCATATAAATTGGATAATTCCTTGACTTTTGTTAATTTAAAAAAAGCGTTGCCCTTCCCCACCAATTTGCCTTTCAAGGTTTGTAACCCCCAGGTAAGAAAGTTTTAAATCGCCATGTAGTAGAGAGTGGGGACTGTATTAAAGTTTCGTGTGTGGCGACACTCTAGAGCCGGCCCTGCTCCCTATAGGGGATAGCATTAGATTCCTGTTGGGTGTAAGGCCACCGCCTCACCACGCTCATGTTAGTGTGGTTCCATAAGCAAGCAATATTTTATGAGGTGGAGTTGCCATCCCCACACCCGACTGGTTCTGAATTTAAACTTGTCCTTCTCCTTCAAGTCTAAAGAGCTAAGTTTGCTTTGCCATTAAACTCATAGGAAGAAGGAACAAACGTGAAGGTGACTACATCGACTGGAATTTGAAATCGGCATGCAGATCCTTGTTTCCCGCTAATAACTGCTACACGAAACGCACATCCTCTTAGTGTATATAAAATGCTCGACTGCATGATTTAATGTGCGCCTCAAGATGAAAAAAGAGAAGGAAAATGGAGTCTTTGATTCTATAAGGGAGGCAAACTTACTTTAGCCCACATTACCTGTCATAAAGACATAATCTCTGGTCAGGTGTACTCGATATGAGACCATCGAAATGCCAGGTAAACAATGCTTTTATCTACAAAAGATTACGAACCAATTTGACTCTGTTACGAAAAAGTATACTTAGAAAATCAATAAAGATTCAAGATGATGTTTTCTTATTTTACCAACACTACAGAAATTTCTATCTTTTTAGTACTCAATTGTAGATAATAGTAGTTACCGATTTCTCTTTTTTCCTTAATCTTTCTCGATTAAAACTACTCTGGAGTAATTGGAAATTGATGTTGGACTTAAAAAACAAAGAACCCATAAATGTTTTCGAATCAGAATTATAGAACTAACGTATATATATATATATATATATATATATATATATATATATATATATATATATATATATATATTCTGTACCTCTAAAAAAAGCTCTATCTTTAATATTGACCACCCGTTCATAAAGTAGAGCAAATTTTAGAAAATATAAAAATATATTCTCTCTCTCTCTTTGTGTGTTTGTGTGTGTGTGATGGAGGTTTATGGAAAGAAAGAAAATTGAAAAAATGTAGAAATGTTAATATTGTGCCCGTTGTGGATCATCCAAGTATTATTCATTTAGAATTGCTAAAGCCCAATGAAACGCTAAATGCATATTTACATGTGGAGCTGCTGCAACGTTTCCATGATAGTAACCACGATAAGTCACTTGTTTTTTCAACATGTTCTTTCATGACAACCCAAGGGCAGATGTAGCAAACATACCACCGATGAAAAAATATTTAAAGCTCAATTGTCTTTTCAAACTAACTTGCCATATTCACTTGATCTTAAGCCAACCGATTCTTAACATTTTTTTTTATTGCTGCGAAATGATAAGATGGGGAAAGCTTTCTCTAATGAAAACCGGATTTATGAGCTGCACACACACACACAAAAAAAGAAAAAATCACGCAAAACGTACGGAATTCCAATAAATTGATATCGAAAAGTTGCCGAAAAAAATCATTGTAAATAATGATGAAAATAAAATTGAATATCATTTAAGTTTACTTTAATTTTTGAGGAATAAACAAGAAGAGACATTATTACTAAACTTAAAATTGAATGTATGCCATCACTGAGTTAAGGCTACCCAATTTATTTTAACTGTTTTAATTATCAAATAACTCTAATACATCTACCACGATCTCATAAGAGACAACACCGGAAATACAAGTGAAAAAGTTAAAAGTTATTTTCTGTGCTAAGTATATTATATTTATTCACAAGTCAGTCATGATACATACTACTATCTTGCTGACAAGTTAATGCTCTGAAACCCAACTTATGAACATACCGATAGAATATATTTACATAAATACTTTAATATCTACCACATAGATTTTATAAAAGCATTTTATGCATCTACCGTTAAATATAATAGTTTAAATATGAAAGTCAATAAATATTTAAGATTAATTAAGAAATCATAAAAATTGAATAGAATATATAATTCACACCATGAATCGAATTACAATCTTCTGGTAGCTAAGAGGCTAACACCAGCCAACAAAAGATCTCACTTCGTCTTACCTATATCACAAAAGATCCCTAAATATGACGACCAACAAATTGTAGAGGTAGCATTTTGTGATAAAATAGAATCCTTAAATCTTTAAATATATACTACCTCCTAAATTAACAAGACGGAAAAAAAAGATTTTCTTTGTGGGTGACAATTCTGACTTAAAAGACGAAGAGAAGAAACAAACAAAAAAGATAAAATAGAAACACTAAACAACAAAAAGAATAAAAAATCTAGTTAATACTCTGAAAAAGCCAAAATCCTTTGCAGATAGAAAACAAAATGAATGAAGATAAACAGTATATATTATAGGTTGAAATAGGAAAAAAAAAAGCTAAACAGAAAGATAACATTATACAATCAAAGCCAAAACAAAAGATAAGTACTGTTCTCAAATATCACTTCGAGTCTCATTTCAGTTTTGTCTACACCAATCTGAAGAGAGTCCTGGATAAGTCGATCAACTACATCAGCGTCCTGTGTAAGACGATAAACTACGTCCAACAGCAAGGAGGTTTTGGGGACCACCTCTTAATTGTTGGTGTTCCCAGGTCCAATCTCACCCGGGGTGGTAGCACATGTTAGGGTCCCACCTATGGGCAAATTCGTTAACCCTCAAATTGGAGTCAAATCACTATGTAAAAATAGGTTCCAATAGCAGAAATACATTTTTGTGGGAAAAAATGTTTATCAGTAATACTTTTTTGAAGGAACAATATTACCAGTAATACATTTTTGTAAATAATTATTACAATCTATACATTATTGCCAACAATACATTTTTGAAAAAGCGAAGAAAGATTTTAAAATATTAAACACCATAAAATCTTGTGTATGAATTTCTGGGTATAATAAACCTAATGTCTTCAGCAACCATTTTTATCAGTGCTCATATTGCAATTTTTGCTGTTATCATTGAATGTTTTTACCAGAGTTCATATTGCAACTTTGTTGTTATTATCGCTCTTCTCTGGCACTCCTTATTACTGGTTCCCATATTGTATTTATTTCTATGCTTGTTCGGCTCAGGAGATTTTTGTGGTCTAGCATATGTGCTGATTCCTTAAGTTTACGAATTTTCCAATAACAACAAAAATTGCAATATGAGCAATGGTAAAAATGGTTGCTGAAGACATAGGTTTATAATACCCAGAAAATCATAAACAGATGTCCTCAAGGACACATGGCACAGTGGATAAAGGCGTTGGTTAGATCCAGTGACAGAACCCAAAGAGTGTGAGTTCATTACCCGGTTAAGGCAGTGGAGAAATTTCAGAGGGAAAATTAAGAGGAGATAACTGATTACTGACATCCATTAAAAATGGCACGTGGAACTAGAATAGTCTACCCCAGTGAGCGAAATAAACGGTTTGACATTCCAACCACCTGAAGAAGACCGGAACGTACATAAATATGGCGACAAAGGTGAGGAAAATACTCCGAATAATGTAAATAATGTATAAAATCTGAACTATTGAAAATAGCAGACTCTGACAAAATCCAAAAATAGTTCTCGGTTTTAGGAAAAAAGCCTGGAATCATAAGGACATTCTAAAAAATAGTTATATCAACCCTTAATGCACTGGGGATAGCCCTCACGTGCACAGAGGAAACACAATTGCATCCATTATGCAAAAGTACAAATACTATTTTAATAACTTGATTTTCACATTTTTTATGAAAGCCTCAAACGACCTAATTTGGTTTTCGTTCGTGTCTGGAGTGGGTGGGGTTACAATATGACATATATGTAATCGAGCATATCTATAAATCATATACCTATGGAACAGGCATTTGTTGGTTGGTTGATTGATTCATTTTCTATGGCTTTCAACTTTTGCAGTTTATTTAATGTCAGAGTATTTTTTAGATTGTAAGATTTTTTTGAGATAATAATAATACTAATATACTAAAACTAAAACGTATTACATGTTTTACTAATTACCATACCATTCCCAACTTCAATTGGAACTCGACTCTTCGATTAGCAATTACGAGTCATTACTCGTTACATCACGCACACATCCAATCTGTTATCCCTAGGCTGTCACACACTTAGGCTTGATGTTGCTTAACTTCGTTAATCGCATAGGAAGCAATGTTCCAGCATGATGTAACCGTAAGCCCAAGAAAGTTGTCCACAATGCAGCATATAGCCACACAAATGGAAACTTATTTTCTCATCCATTTAAAACCGTTTCACATGCTCTGACCCCACTGAATCTCTTGATTTGATAATGGAACTATATCGGTCCTCTCTACTCTTTTAAGACTATAAAGCACAGACGTGAAGCGATGGCCATTGATCATTGAAATATTTCATGCTGCATTCCAAAGCTAATAGTGAACATCTTTTATGTTTCCCGTCCCTAGAACAATGTATTTACGATTAGAGTTATACTTACTGCATAGTTTGTTTAAGAACTATTTTGAACCCGAAAAAGTCAATATAATTTACCAATTGTCCCAAGATAAAATGTGGAATTAATCAATATTTCAAATACCTTATTGTGTGGATTAGATATAACTAAGTTAGTAGAAGCAGTAAGAAAATTGAATATATGTTCGTCTACGCCAGAGGTAGTTTTGTCCAAAACTGCAAGATGATACAAAAGCAATATATTAACGTAAGAAATCGAGTCATATACTTAAATGGCCTTGTCTAATCTAGACTCCCATATGGAAGTCAAGCTTGGCTTACAACTCGTTCAGAAATATCTAAACTATTATTTAAATGCAACTATTTAAAAATAACTCCAAGAAAATGAACACTGTTGTTCTTAAAGAAGACAACACTAGATGCATAATAAGGAAAGAAAAAAACGAGATTAAATAACAGAGCATACTACTTGACAACAATAGCAGCTGCTAAAATAGCATACATAAGTTAAAGAGAAAATAAGTATGTAATCAAAATGTTGAATATCTACACTAGTTTAAATAAAAGCATAATAAGGAATGACCAATAATGAAAGAGTGATAACAGCGGACTTTAAAAAATATTGACCTGAAAAAAAATAAACAGAAATATTTTATAAATTTCAACAGACAGTCTGGAATTCCTAAGGTTAAGGAATCGGATAATAACGCCATTACCATTTCCATCAATATCTTTCCATCATGAAAAAGATATCACCTCAGCAGAAACGCAATTTTTTAAAAGCAACATCATTTTGTTATATTCGTCAATTTAATAAAACAGTGACAAAAAAAAAAAAAAAAAAAAAAAACGACTGAGATAAATTTTTTTAAAGTACCCGTAAGATTTTTGAGAAACAATACCCAATAGAAGTAATGACAATCAGGTAAACTGAAATAGACTTCGGATATATTAGATTGCCTATAAGTGTTAATTAATTGTATAATTATAATGCTCTGTAATATTATGTGTCTATATATATATATATATATATATATATATATATATATATATATATACAAATGAGAGAAAGAACAGATAAAGTAAAATTCCACTGTTCGTAGCATTAACTTTGAATATATATATATATATATATATATATATATATATATATATATATTTTAATTATTGTACAACACAGAAATATAGAGACTAAAAGAAATATCGATATAATATATAATTTTTTTATCATTAAAATTGTTTAAAGATTTTGATTGATCATAATTAATTTTTTCTAGAAGATATTAACCCCTTTCTATTATATTCAAGTTTAAAAAAGAAAATAAATAAAGAACATCCGGAATACACATTTTTCTATATTTGTTTATGACCACACACATACACACAGAGGTAGATACACAGGCACAGACACACATACACACACATATATATATATATATATATATATATATATATATATATATATATATATATATATATATATATACTGTATACGTGCTCATCCTACGAGAAAAGGCCCAAACATATCTTGCAAACAAACATGTCTCTATAAATTGAGGTAAACTTCTATTAGCGTTTGAACGGATATTAGCATCATGTTACCTAGTCGAGATCAAATCTGATCCGCAAAGTGAGGATTGATTTCGACTGGGATCAGCTCAGGTCAGCGATACTACTGATGCACTTAACGAATCCAGCCGAACTAAGGCCAGTCATCGCTTACCGCTTTCGAGCAAAATTCAGCTCAAATTAGGACATTCGGCGCCAGTAAACTCGCAGAGGGTTTCTTCCGTTTCTCTTTCCTTCTGCAGCCCAGTTTAAATGCGTGATATGAACAATAATCAACACAAGTCTTAATGAAGTCACCAGGGTTTTATTTTCAAGAATAAAGAGTATTGGAAACCTAAAGAAAAGAAGCAAATACTCTTAAATCGATTTTACAAGGACGTAAATAGACTCACTATAAAAAGTTCAGAAAGTATAATCACTTGAGTTATTTGAAATTGTCGGTAATTTCTATTCTTAGATTTCGTTAATTACGTTTTTTTTAACATTGAAACAATTTTTTATCTGCTGAATGTCAGCGCTAAACGGTTAACACAAATAGAAATAAAAAGATTGAAAAGATAACAATTAAATGGGCTTAAATATATCAGTGGATAAAACCCCAAGAAACTTCCCTGAATAAAAAAGAAACTGGCGTATAAAATATTTTCGATGATTAACAAACCCTTATGCACTATTACAGTTGTTGTCTCTATAAATGAAATATTAACTATAGTGTAAAAATAATTATAATAAAATAATTATAATTAAAATTAATTCAGTATTAGTAAACAAATGTAAATCTACCCTTTCTCCTCTACACTCACAAAAACGCGACATTTTCACTCTCGAATAGGCAGTCAACACCTGGGTTGAGAAACATCTCGGCTCTTTTTTCAGGCCACAATGGTAAAATACTCAATTTTAATACTCAAAACATTCAGCGTAAGAAAACCCCAGCATATTAGATATGTATTATTGTTACCTAAGTAATTATTTTCCACCTAATTTACTTGGACACTCATTACACACATGTATAAAAAAAACATACCAGAAAAGATGTGTACGCGTTACTCATTCCTTACGTTATCATATTTGATCAACACTTGACCCTAATACGTTTTTTACTCAGTATTCTCCAACACAACAATACAAGATAATAAATAATACTCGTTTTGTTGTTTCCACATTTTGTTGTTTCCACATTTTGTTGTTTTTCATTTACTACGAGTATTTTTTTATATATAGAAATATTAGGGGTTAATAATTATTTACTCAGAGTTATAACTCCTCTACAAATAATACAAAAATCGATATGATATAAACGTCATGCAAAATAAATGCCATTTTATATGCCTTTCAAAACTATAACTTATCCATTCATAAACATTTTCAGTGGTTATTGAATTAACTCGATCTTAAAAGTCATGTTCATCGAAAACTTTCTATAAACTGGAATCATTGATTTTTAACAAAAGAAGAGTGAATTCCTTAAGAAATTGACGTCTGTACTGCTTTCAATAATTTGCTTAAATCAATGTCTACACCAACAAATAGATTATATATATATATATATATATATATATATATATATATATATATATATATGAAATATGTAAACTGATTTTCCTAAATATATAATGATAGCACTTAAGAAAAGACATGACAATGATTACTTATGATAAAAGTAGATAGAATACCTGTTAGAAATTATTGTCTGACACCGGAAGATAATTGTTTACGTGCTAATATTGTAGAAGAAGATCAGGTAATTATTTGTAAAAGCAAATATCTTCTGACTTAATTATACATAGTACATAATGTAACTCATTAACCCTATGTACAAATAAATTGTTAACATATAGATACATAGATATTTCGGTATTTAAGTATTATGATGGTTCGTAGAAAAAAACAAACTAAACCCATCTTCTTCGATAGAGACGATGGATGCATATGAAGATGATTGAAAATAATAAGATAATAATCAGATTATTACATAAGTATTATTGATAAGAGCTTAATATACTGCTAAAACATATTCATATACTCTCAATTGGATAACACTCGATCCATTTCCAAAACTGGAAAAACTATTTTCTCAACTGAAGGCATCAAAACACGCTGACTGAGCAAAATTAAACTTTAAATAGTGAAGGGAAATGTCACTTCGAATGATATGATGGATACAATAGTGATTGATTGAGAGAGAGAAATGATACAAATATATACACTGTAATTTTTTGTTTACCATTTAACACCTGATTCATTTCAAGAGACACACGTGTTTATCTCAAAGCATACACCGGCCCGAAACAAGTTGCAGATATAGTCCGGTGTGTATCTTGTTATGAGGAGGAAAATAATTATCACATGGGGCATCACTAACTTCTTGCGGGTCAGTGATATATATATATATATATATATATATATATATATATATATATATATATATTCAAAGAGATGATAATGCATTAACAAGAAAGGTTACAAGTAACAAAGACAATTATTCATGTAACAAAAGAATGTGAAAACCGTTTGGGTTCAAAGAATGTGAAGTACGTGAATGTGCGTGCGTACGTGTGTGTATATGTATTGTTCATGCATTTCCCAAAAAGTAAGCACGTCCTCCGCGAGCGACTTACATGTTGACGTGTAAACGGAAAAAAGTAAGAAGCGGCTGCAAATAGTATTTATAGTGCCGGAGATTGTTTCCTAGTAGTGGTTTCGAAAATTAGGAGGAGGTAATCCAGCAACTCCCAAGTACGCTCATTGTCCTTGCATATGCAATATTAATCCAATAGAAGTTGAGACGTTTTTTTTCAACTAGAATTATTATTTCAGAAATAATGTAACGCATAATTATTTCATTTCGCTCATGATAATACAATAAAAATGCAATCTTAATGGGTTTTTTTTGCTGTAGAGAAAACTGAATAAGTCAAATTATCTTATCATCGCATTACTTCTTTTCGCTGTTCTAAAATTATTCTAATGGCTGGTTATAATGCTCATACTTACTTTTATTAATATACGTAATATAACGACGAATATTGGTACATGATGATCACTGGCTGCGTTGGGATTGTATAAAAAGTATAGGTTAATAGTGCGGAAAACATGAGTTATTTGGACAGTCTGATTTTATTTAGTTTCAAAGTAATTGTAATAACGAATCTCACTTGATACCAATCATATGTAGAGAAAAATATGTTCATTTTAACCTGAAGATATTGAAGATTATTTTAACTGTAGACGCAAATTTGGATCAGGATTCCATTTTTCAGCACTGAATATCATATTGCCATGAAATGACATTTTTATTTACGTCAGTATTTAAGCGTTAAGCAATTAATTAGCTTTTAAAATCTTACGCTACACATTAATTGCTTCCATTGAGACCCAGTTTTGTATCATTTTCTTTTAATAAGGCTTATAAACGAAGTTCTACAAATTTCCTTGTAAGTTTTCTTCAATATTCATGCTATTTTTGGATGTCTTTTCTGATCTTTATGATATTCGTCAGTTTTCAAGTGCTTTTGAGAACCTTTTGTATATTCGAACACAAAATCAAATGATTTGTTTTCCTTCATAACGAATTTCCGAAAACATTTACTTTCTATTGTCTATTACAGGCTGCACATGATATGACTACAAATGGCGAGTAAACAATTGAATGAGTATTTTATATTTATCAGCTGTATTCCATAAAATGAACAAAAAATAGTCGTTATTCTCTAGAAAGAGGCTCCAAAATGAATGGACGCGTTAATCAATACAGAAGTGAGTATAATTCAAAGATTCTTCTTAGATTTCCCCAGTATTGTGCAAATGCTGACACGCAGAACAACTGAAATAGCCTAATTTCGAAGTAAAAAAAAACTGTTTTAATGAACCCCATTATCATTGTAAGAGTTGATTTGAAATAATGAAATTATTCGTTATTTTAAAATATCTTGGGATATTTTGTGGACATAATATTTTATATGATTCATTCTATAGTCATCTCCAAATAGTAATTATCTTACCGTTTTAACTTCTGACAAGAGGAATAGAACAAAGATAATTAGAAAGGACATATATATAGCGCCAGTGAGCCTCTTACTTGTTAGATGAACGTCAGAATTAATCGAATCGAATGCATTTATAGACAATAGACCATCAGGGGTTCGGTAGAACAGACAGAGCTCTAGATATTTTCCTGTGATATTTTTGCTGCATACCGTCACAACCTAACTTTTATGAAAACGTTGCAGTTTCTATACCTAAAAATATGTATTTTTTGTTTCGTAGCGTTTTCAACATTCTAAATGAATAATGCCCCGAAGTTGTTACCATACGCACGAAATTACGTTGCTTCCATGGATGATTGGCGGGGATTTATCCTTGTCAATCTACGAAGTTTTGTGTTGGACATTTTCTTATATAAGCCATTTTTCATCATTCTTTATATATTTAACAAACGTGGTAATTTATCTGTTGCGACACTTTGTTGCTATGGGTAAATGAGGTTTTTTTTGTTGCTAAGAACGCGTGGAACCTAAACAACGAGATTATCAGCATATGATGTGCATTATATCTTTGCTAATTTCTGAGTATTTTGCTGTGGACAGCTTTCTACTAATAACTTTAGAGTTTCATCCAAGTCCCATGAACACCATGTTTAGTGTTTATCTTCTAACGATGTTTCTCCAGAATTAAATAATTTCATACTTGCCGGTCCGTTATGAAAATTTGACCCTAAACACAACATATCATTTATAGATGTCTCGATAGTTTTA